>JAAAKG020137776.1:0-12815 GCA_010014905.2 Druon quercuslanigerum
CCGATAGAGATGTAAAATAACACACTCCTGTTGCAAAGGGAAAAACTTTTACTTATCGGTGTGACTCTGCGACTTTTTTCTAACAGTGTAGAGTGAATGGACACTTTTAATGCACAAATTTAAAAAAATCTACCGAACATTTCGATCCTAAAATTACATATTAAACATTTTTTCATTCGACAAGTCGTGTTTTTTGTTAAATAAACAAACACATCTTTTCAAATATGCATTTTTTTTTAAATTCTAACTGTAGAAATAAAATATCAGACAATTTTTCGTCGGAAATAGTTATTGTTGATTTTTTCTATGACAGATTTCTTAGTTAACAGAGCCGTTGAAAAAAATCTTAAAAATGTGTTCAGTCGGGACTTAATGGATTAACTAAAACGATTTGATTAATTTTGAAATTTTTACTTCATATTATTGTGTAAAGCTCGAATAACTTGAAGAAAGTCAAATATTTTAGGAGTACTAGTTATATAAAAATTGTGAAGAAACTTTGTTCTCAGGGATATTTTTCTATAGAATGATGGAAAGAAGTCAAACATCTAATCTAATTATACCGACAATGCACACGTTATGCCGTTATTACTTACTAAACTTTATGATTATACTACAATTGTAGATACATCGGGGATTTCCTCTAGATTTGATTTTTTTATATATTATATTATTATATTAATATAATCTTTTTCCTCCTGTCCTCTCCTGAAAATGCTGTAAAATAATTTCCGGATGACCCCTTAGGTTTAATAATTATTTTTAGATAATGTCTTTAACAAAAGGTTTAAAAATTGATTTGAAAATTTAATATTAAGTATCTAGTCAAGAAATATTTTCACTGATTTGAAATACTTTTCAGTAAAAGTGTCGGGTCTATGGTCAGGTGGATCAGTCCCAAATTTAAAAGGTGGACCATTGAGTGATTCGTACAATTTTCACTCTATGGTTTTCCATTGGGGTCCGTCGAACGATGAAGGAAGTGAACATACTTTAAATTATGTAAAGTATGCAATGGAACTTCAAATGGTTCATGTAAAGCATGGTTACAAATCCCCCCATGATCAATCTTTACTCACAACGAAAGATGGAGTTGCTATAATTTCATTTTTCTTTCAGGTATGTAGTAAAAATTCTCATATATCACTCTTTTTCATTAATCAATAATTATTAATCAAGAACCTAATCTCTAACAAAATCATTGTCTGTAAAACAATTGCAGAAACGACCTTAAAACGAAAAAAGTATATTTTTAATCAATACAATTGTCTCATTAGAGACAAAATATTATACACAAAAGAAAAAAGAAAGAGACAACTAAACCAAGCTCTCAATTTTTCCGACATTATTTTTTTCTTTTTTTTTCTTTCTGATTAGTAGGGTATGTTACTGCTATTTTATTAATTGATCCTACTATTTTTAGTCGATGCAACAATTCCATTAGTTATAGTGACAATTCAGTTTGTATGATCAAACTGAGTAAATGGTTGTCCCAACTAACAAAATAGCAGTAACATATATTACAAACTGAATATGAGACCAAAGTAATCATTTTCTTTAGTGTGATCAGAGTTATTTTTATTATGAAACTACGGTTAAATAAGGGGAGGGGGAGTACAAAACTAGATAGCCAACAAATTCGGAATTTTTTAGGAGAGTGAAAAAACATATTGTAAAATTGAAATCTACATTTAATGATAAGACGGACTATTTAGTTTTCAACTAAACAGTTGCATTTTATACTAAAATAGTTGAATTTTCAACCAATAGTATGAATTTTCAATAAAAAAGTAAATTTTCTACAAAATATTTTAATTTTTAAGCCAAAAAAACGCCATCTTAACGAAATAAAATAGTTAATAATTATACAAAAAAATTATTTGAAAAAATAGTTGAATTCAACTAAAAAAGACGAATTTTCAACAAAATACATGCATTTTTTTACAAATTCTTTAATTTATAGCATATAAGATTAATTTTTCACGAAGAAAATTAATGAACTACAAAAAGAGACGAATTTTCAACACAATTCTTGAATTTATAGCCAAAAACACAAGTTTTCAAAAAAAAGTTCGATATTCAGCCGAGTAGTTTAATTCTGAACCAAAAAAAAGAAATTTTTAACCAAAATTTTTTTTTTTAATCTTGAATTTTTAACGAAGATGATTAATTTTACCCAAAGAAAATCGTTCTACGAAAAAAAAATTTTCAACAAAATTATTAACCATGAAAGTGAATTTTTCCACGACAAAATTAACGTTCGATTTTGAAACAAAAAAAAAAAATTATCTGTACAAAACAATAGCAATTTTAACCAGAAAATATGACTTTTCCAAAAATGAATTATTTTTTACTAAATAGTTTTATTTTCAAATGACTAGTTTAATTTTTAACTAAATTGTAGAATTGTATGCTAAAATAGTTGAATTTTTAAACAAAAGTATAAATTTTCAACATGAATGTAAATTTTGTGAAAAAAAGTTGAGTTTAACCAAAAAAGACGATTTTTTAAGAAAAGACATGAATTTTCATCAAAATTCTTTAATTTTTGTCAAATAAGACGAATTATCAACAAAGGAGTTTAGTTTTCAACCGAGTAGTTCAATTTTGAACCGAATAAGATTAATTTTTAACCAAAATGACTCATTTTTCACAAAGAAAATTATTCTACTACAAAAAGAAACGAATTGTCAACACAGTTCTTGAATGTATTGCCAAAAACACAAGTTTAAAAAAAAAAAATTTAATATTCAGCCGAGTAGTTGAATTCTGAACCAAAAAAGACGAATTTTCGACGAAAAAGTTTTTTAAAAAATCCTAAAGTTTTAACCAAGAAGGTTAATTTTACCCAAAAAAGAACGTTTTACGAAAAAAAACCAATTTTCAACATAATTTTTAACCAAGAAAGTGATTGTTTCCTCGACAAAATCAACGTTCTACATGAAAGAAGAATTTTCAACAAAATTCGTCGATTTTGAAACAAAAAAGACGAATGATCTATACAAAACAATAGCAATTTTAACCAGAAAATATGGTTTTTAACAAATGAATTAATTTTCCACCAAATAATTTTATTTTCAAATGACTAGTCTAATTGTTCACTAAATAGTAGAATTTTATACTGAAATAGTTGAATTTTCAACCAAAAGTATGAATTTTCAATGGAAAAGTAAATTTTCTACAAAATATTTTAATTTTTAAGCCAAGAAAACGCATTCTTAACGAAATAAAATAGTTTTTAATTATAAAAAAAATTATTTAAAAAAAACTGTTGAATTTAATGAAATAAGACGAATTTTTTTAGAAAAGACATGCATTTTTAACAAAATTCTTTAATTTTTGTCAAATGAGACGAATTATCAACAAATGAGTTTAGTTTTTAACCGAGTAGTTGAATTTTAAACCGAAAAAGATTAATTTTAACCCAAAAAGGCTGATTTTTCGCCAAGAAAATTAATGTGCTACAAAAAAAGAGGAATTTTTAACAAAATTTTATAATTTATAGCCAAAAATACAAGTTTTCAACATAAAAAGTTTGATATTCAGCCAAGTAGTTGAATTCTGAACCAAAAAAAACGCATTTTCGACCAAAAAGTTTTTTTTTTAATCTTAAATTTATAACAAAGATTGTTAATTTTAACCAAAAAAAGAATCTTCTACAAAATACAACTTTTTTGCAAAATTTTTTAATCAAGAAAGTGAATTTTCCCTCGACAAAATTAACGTTCTACATTAAAGACGTATTTTCAACAAAATTCTTTGATTTTGAAACAAAAAAGACGAATTATCTATACAAAACAATAGCAATTTAAACCAGAAAATATGACTTTTTAACAAAAGAATTAATTTACTGCCAAATAGTTTAATTTTCAAATTATTAGCTTAATTTTTAACTAGGTAGTAGAATTTTATACTAAAATAGTTGAATTTTCTACCAAAAATATGAATTTTCAAAAATAAAGTAAATTTTCTGCAAAATATTTTAATTTTTAAGCCAAGAAAACGCATATTTAACGAAATAAAATAGTTGATAATTATACAAAAAAATTATTTAAAGAAAAAAAGATAGATTAAGGAAAAAAGACGAATTTTTAAGAAAAGTCATGCATTTTCAACAAAATTCTTTATTTTTGTCGAATAAGATCAATTATCAACAAAGGAGTTTATTTTTTGTCCGAGTAGCTGAATTTTGAACCGAAAAACATTAATTTTCAACCAAAGAGGCTGATTTTTTACCAAAAAAATTAATGTGCTACAAAAAGGGACGAGTTTTCAACAAAATTCTTGAGTTTATAGCCAAGAACACAAATCTTCACCAAAAAAGTTCGATATTCAGCCGAGTAGTTGGATTCTGAGCCAAGAAAGACGAATTTTCGGCGAAAAAGTTTTTTTTTAAATCTTAAATTTTTAACGAAGATGGTTAATTTCACCCAAAAAAGAATCTTCTACGAAAAACAAATTTTGAACAACATTTTTAACCAAGAAAGTGAATTATTCCCCGAAAAAAATTAACGTTCTACATGAAAGACGAATTTTCAACAAAATTCTTTGATTTTGAAACAAAAAAGACAAATTATCTATACAAAACAATAGCAATTTTAACCAGAAAATATGACTTTTTAACAAATTAATTAATTTTCTACCAAATAATTTTATTTTCAAATGACTAGTTTAATTGTTCACTAAATAGTAGAATTTTATACTAAAATAGTTGAATTTTATACCAAAAGTATGAATTTTCAACAAAAAAGTAAATTTTCTACAAAATATTTTATGTTTTAAGCCAATAAAACGCATTCTTAATAAAATTTATAATAGCTCATAACTCTACGAAAAAAAAAATTTAAAAACGGTTTGAATTCAACAAAAAAAGGTGAATTTTAAAGAAAGTACTTGAAATTTCAACCACATATGTAGTTAAATATTTATCTAAAAACAATAAATATTTAACCTAAAATTAAATATTTAAATTTTCCCTTTGAAAAAATATAAGTTTTAAATAAACTGATGAATTTTCAACTAAAATGATGAATCTTCAACTGCAATAGGTAAATCTTAAACCAGACTTTTTCCTGACTAATTTTTATTTTTCCCTGTCATTAATATTTAAAGACAAAAATTCTAATCGTGTGAAATTTTTATATGCAATATTTAATAAGTAGAATAAAACAATCATGACACACAAGCTAGACTGCGGATTGCGATAAAAAATGTAATCATCAGTTTAAAAAAAAAATAAAAACCCACTTTTGAGATACTGAATTTATAAATGAGTGTAAAAAAGCTTTGATCTAAAAACGTTCACCTATTAAAAAGTAAATTTTCGTAGAATTTTTATTTTAGCGTTGGGCAGTTTTTGTAAATCGATTTTTGGTAGCAACAATAAAATAGTAATAGTCATTATATTTGAACCAACTGTATTTCCAACTGATGTCCTTGTCTGACAGGGTTTTCAGCTGGATCTGCTCAGTAGAACTGTTTTTTTTATGTTTTTAGAGATTTTAAAAAAGAACCTATACCATACTTATATAAAACAAAAACTTTGTCCGTATACGAAATACACTGATACTACATAAAATGCATTTGATCGCGTCTTCTACATGCATCTATTGACCTATTTTAGAACCTTTTATGACCTATTAATACCGATTTTTGAAATGAATTAAATTCTTAATCCTGTTTATATGATAAGAATTTTCTTCATATTAGGAAATAATACAGTAGCATTCCTGATAAATTTGTTTGCGTCTCCGAGATGTGTTGATTGACCTCTTAAAAAACATTGCCTATCTTCTCATGATCTAGCAATACCTATTTATGAATTTTCAAGCTGAATTTTTTATCTTGTTCATTTAAAAAAAAACTTTTTTTAGTATTGGAGATACAACAGTACTGTCGGTGATGTATTTGTACAGGTTTCCGAGACACATCGATTGATTATAAAACCTTTCATGACCTTTAATGACATACCAATACCGTTTTTCAATCAAATAAAAATTTACCTCTTTTATAAAAGTAAATTTTCGTGTTTGGAATATGACAACACTGTATTTAAAGTAATTATTCGCAGCTTTGAGATGCTTTGATTGATCTATTGACAAAATTTCGTTGAACTTCCATGATCAATTAATAGCGACTTATAAAGTTAAAAAAGTTGCATTATTCACTCATAAAAAACTTTTTTAGAAAAAAAAAATAAATAAGTTGAAAAGTTGTTTTGAAATAAAACTTTTTTCTTATAAAATTGAATTAAACACTCAAAAGCTCCATAATGGAGACTTATCTTTTTATTGCTTTGTTCTTGACCCTTTTAAACGAGAAGAAATTATCGTTTTTCTACTTTTACCAAAAATTAGACTCAACAGTCCTTTTTTCATTTTTTCCCTTTATTTTTGATTATTTGTCACTGATGAATTAACCATGCCACTTTCTGAACAAAAATACATTTCGAGGAAAATTGACGTAATTAATTCTGTTGCAGAAAAATACTTTGTTAGAGATTATGTACCTAAAGGAACGAATTCTTTTCTATACTCAAGTCACAGACTAATTTGCCACTTAATTTCTTGCCTTATTTTAAAATCCGTTTAAAAATTTAAAATTATTTCAAAAATAACGAACGGGAGGCAGTTTTTTTTTTAATATTCAAATTCAATTTACTCAACAACGTTGATGCTGTTCCTGTCTGCATGGGTGTTTTTTATTTTTTTATCTTATTTTAATTTTTAATTTTTGTTTTTGATTGCCTTAACAAGTGTTCTGTATGAGTGCCGAAACGAGGGTGAATATTTTTTACAAATGTTATTGTTATTGTGACATGATAATAATAAAAATAAAAAAGACAAAAGAAAGAAAAAAAGAAGGAAAGGGATTTGGTTAGTTGCCTTCTCATTTTGACGGCCACTAACAATAAGGTTCTATCTCAGCGATCAAAGCAACAAGGTTCTATCTTTACCAAAAAGGTTCTATTTCGTCGGCCAATGCAAAAAGGTTCTATCTCGGCTCCCGATGCAAAAAGTTTCTATCTCAGCGTTCCGTGCAACAAGGTTCTATCTGAGCCGTCGGAATAATAATAATAATAATAATAATAAGAACCTTCTTGCACGGAACGCTGAGATAGAATCTTTTTGCATCGGGAGCCGAGATAGAACCTTTTTGCATTGGCCGGCGAAGTAGATCCTTTTTGAATTGGCCAACGAGATAGTACCTTTTTGTATTTTGATAAAACCTCGTTGCTTTCATCGCTGAGATAGAACCTTATTCTTAGCGACTGTCGATTTCTCTTTCCTATTTTATTTTTTTCCAAGGAGGACAATTCTTTTCTTTTATTTTTTAGGAGAAAAAAGTGTTTTTCTTTATTTGTTGTGTTAAAATTTCAATAGAAAAATTTTACGGTGGTGGTCCTTTGGTCAAAGGATTATTGGTTTCATTTTCATGAAATCTGCACATTCTGTCAAAGATTTTGTTCCAAATAAAAATTATTTTTGAAAATAAAAATGCTTTTGTATTGAATTATTTTCATTACAGATCACAAATGTAGACAACCCTTACTTAGATCACGTGATAACAAATCTATGGCAAATTCCGCAACCAGGAATGAAAGTCTACATACCACCTTTTCCTCTCGAGTGGATTTATCCACCTTTTGAAAAAAGTTTTTATAGCTACAGTGGGTCACTCACGCAACCACCTTGTAATGAAATCGTCACGTGGATAATTCAACCAGAACCAATTGCTGTTTCCTCCTTTCAAGTAAACCAAACATTATTCAAATTGAACTATAAACAGTTTTTAGAGTATTTTTTATAACCAAATTAATTTTCTTTATTTAGATAGCACAGTTTCGAAAAATACATTCCGCGGATGGTCCAGTATTACTGAACACAAGACCTGTTCAAAAATTGAATGATCGTGAAGTATTTTTTTACGATTAAACAAATCATTTTTAATTTTAATAGTCCTATTTATTGTATTAACAACATTTTGTACTGTGAAATTATTTTTGCAACCTTTGTCTTAAGTAAAGCCTATATTTTTATGCATAACATTTGTAGCTTTGATTTTATTTTGAAAAGAAAATCTAAGAAAATGTGGGAAATAAAGAACGATATTTTACACAGGAAAGATTTTTTGTATTCCAGTGTTACATTTTGTATACTTCGTACACATGAACCACAATATAGATAGACATCAATGTCAAGTACGTTCACTGGTGAAATCAGTGAAAATACATAAAAAATATATCTAAGCCGAATGTAAAAGATGCGGTCTGATGATGGTATTAAAAATAATATCGCTTTGCGATTGATAGCTTTTTCTGTAAATATACTTTCCAACATCGCTGATTCGACTTCTCGTTGATTACGTCGAATATAATAATTTACAAGTTGTATGAAATAAGAATCTTGCATTCGCACGCAAACTTTCTTTCCTTTTTAAACTTAAAAGAAAATTTTCTTGAATCAAACAACTTTTGATTGATTTAACAAAATATTTAGTTAACACAAGAATATATATTTTTTAATCAACTAAATAGTCCATCTACCAAACGATTTGGTTTAAACAACCAAATTTAGTATAATAAATCAAATATTTTTATGTCCATTTAATAAACATATTTTATAGTTAAAACAACCATAAAAATTTTGTTGATTACAGCAAGTCGATTTCTAAGCGTATAATAAATGTGTAGCGAAGATTAGTAAGTAACAGGCCGATTTCATATGAAATAGGGGTTCTAATATTTAGTTTTCCAGGTTTTCAAAATATGAGACATCTATTTTTTGGTTTTTATTGCAAAAAAATTCCTTAATTTTAAGTTACTTGTATATTTTAGTAAATTGTGAAGAAATTCACGAAAATTTTCTTTAAAAAGTTGTATCTGGGAAAGAAATGAGCATAATGCTATTTTCATTCTGGCATCTTACAATACACTCTACACTGTTTTAGATTCAAAAAAAGTATTTGAAATTTGATTAAATCACCAAAATGACGCACATTTTATTAAAAATGCCAAAAATATAATCAAGAAACTAGAAAATTTCCGGAAAATAACAATTTCAAATTACCGAAGAAAATAAAACTACAGAAACTATTTAGTAAGAAAATAGAAATAAACCGAAAGTAAAATTTAATTAAACTGAAAGAATTCAGAAAATTTTGAAATAGAATTTTCAAAATCTCGAAATCTCAACTTTAAAAATTTGTGAATTTTCAAAATTTCTAATTACCAAATTTTAAATTACGAACAAACAAATTCTGATTTAATATTTTGAATATCTTAAAATAATATTATGTTTTATATTCTGCATAAGGCATAAATTAAAATAAAAAATTCCTAAAAAATTCTAAACTATAAAAATTTTTTGTAAAAAAAACATTATTTTAACCGATAAAAACATAAAATACAGTTTTCCCCAAGAGACTGAAACTTCGGTAATTTAGAATTTTGGGAATGTCCAAAATTTAATAATTTCTGAAATATTCAGTATTTCGAAAATACGTGTTTTGAAATTTCTGTAATTTCATTAAATTTTATTTTCCGAATACTTCAAAGCAATTAAAAACATATTAAATAATCGAATATATATTGGAAATTTGTATTTTTCACATATTATCTGTATCAGTGACTATATTTTCAGTATTTTTAACAGTTGGGATTTTGATTTTTTCTGCAAAAACATGTCATTCTGATGATAAATTGCAAAAAATTATGAAAATTTTATGAAATTCAAATTACAA
Organism: Druon quercuslanigerum; assembly: GCA_010014905.2. Taxonomy (NCBI): domain Eukaryota; kingdom Metazoa; phylum Arthropoda; class Insecta; order Hymenoptera; family Cynipidae; genus Druon; species Druon quercuslanigerum. The sequence continues at coordinate 9,742 of JAAAKG020137776.1, forward strand.
GTTATTTAATTTAAGATAATTTTAGAAAAATTCAGTTACGAATTTCATAATTTTCAAGTAAAATTACATTCCGTATTAAAAAAAAAAAAGGAATTTTCTGTCGCAAATGTCGTAAATTCAAAACGCAGTTACATGAAATTATAGAAAATTTTGTAAAATCATAATTTCTTCCCTTTCTTTATTTAAAATTTAAAAGTTCTGTTATTTCTGAGCTTTATAACAAAAGATTTTTTAAATATACGATTTCATCGTCTTTAGGAAAAAAACAACTAAGAATGTTTAAAAAAAGAAGTGATATTTTGCAAACAAAATTTTTATATTATAAAAAATAATAAGGAAAAATGAGTGAAGAAAAATTACAGGAAGCGAGGGGAAATGAGGGCAGTAAATGCAGAAAATGTATGGAAAATTAGGGGTATGGAAGTAGGGGAAGTTAGGGTAAGAAAGAGAGCGAAAGTAGGAGGGTTTGAGAGAAAGTGAGGAAAAATTATAAAAATTAGGGAGTGGAAGTAGAAGAAGTGAGTGTTATTAAGGGGAAGGAAAGTGGAGAAGGAGAATGTCAGTTAAATACGTTAAGGGAGAGGAAAAAAAGTTTTTGGTGAAAAACAAAAAATGAGTGTTTCATCTTTTGCCCTGGAAAACAATATATCGTAGTCCCAAAAAATTCGATGACATTACAAAAAAATCAGCTATAGTTATAAAATTAATAGAAATATGTCTTTCTATTTTTAATAAAAGGCTACAACACAAAATTATTATTGTTCCGAAATTAATTCCCTTTTATTAGTTTAAAAAATGCTTAATAATAAATTTCAAACTGTTGTCTTTGTAACTTCCTAACCAAAATTGCAAGAATAAAGGACGGCAGCGTGGAGCTTTCATTTTAATTATTGCTTTGCACTGGCAGATAATTCCTTGGGCTCACTTATTGACTGGCAAAGAATATATTCAAAAACGTTTGAGCAACTTCACAGAATTTATGATTCTTCCATGAAAATATTTTTTATCCAAGTAATTGTACAGTGAACTCTCACTTATTCCAAGAGCCGAGAATAGTTGAAATTCGGATATTTCAAGTCTGCAGGAGCCCCAAAAGGAGCCTCTACCGCATGTCGTGGGGTGATTTTGCCAAATGACGTTCATTGGCTGCTCCTGCCTTGTATCGATGTGCGCAGTGCGTCTGTGCGTCCCTGCAACAAACGAGGGCTTCCCACTCTTTGGACCTCTTTTTAATTGGTCAGCCACTCACGCGGGCGAGACCGTCTGGGGACAGTGGTGCTAGGCGGAGGAGCTTCTTCACTCGAAATATCCGAGCGTGTCCAATTTGGAATAAATAAAAGTTCACTTTATAAATATGAATATTGTGTACGTATTTTTTGAGTCATCAAAATTGTATAGAGCAGAAGTCAAAAAACTGTATGAATCTTGTGCGAATGCAGATCCTGTTTGAAAACATTTTTATACGTGCTTAAATCTAGTTGATAATTGTAAAACGTCGTTTAAATTTATTATCAACGCTTTTTTGACATAGAATCTGTTCCTTTAAAATATTCTACATTTTATCATCTTTATTCTGCGTGCATATCTCTAATTGTCCGACACAGAAAAGCCGATGTAATTATCCCGAACGTCTGAATGCCAGCCATAGACATTCCCAAGAAAACGAGGGTGAAACTTTCACATTGTAGCCAATTACTTATTTTGTCTAAGCATCCCTGAAAGAAATTTCAAATTTTCAGTAATAGATCTTATTAGATGAAAATAGCAAATATTAATGTTCATATAATTTCGAACTCACTTCAGATATAAAGAATAGTATTAAAATGGTGTTATAAATAAGTAAATTACATAAACTTACGTACAGTCTAGAGAATGAAAGCGTGTTAAATTCTTTAAAGATATCTTTTTAGGTTAAAAATTCAAATCCTTCATTAAAAGTTGAATTCATTTTTTCGAAGTTATAATAATTTGTATTTTGTTTAAAATTAAAGTCTTTTGTTAAAAATTAAACTGAATAATAAAAAATTAATCTGTTTTAGTTCAGAATTCAAGTATTTTGTTGAAAAATCGTTATTGTACGATATATATAACTGTTATTAATTTTAAATTGAAATATTTTTTTATTGAAATATCAACTATCACCATTTTTGTTAAAATTGTCTCTTTTAAGGTTGAAAATTTCACTCCGAAGTTGAAAGCTGAACTACTTTTTGAAATGCTTTTTTTTGTTCGTGAAGATTCATATTTCTAGTTGAATTTTTTGTTGTTAAAAGTTAATTTTTTTAACTAAAAATGTATGTGTTTTGTTCACAATTAACCTGATTGGTAAAAATTAATCTACTTTATTTCAGAATTCAAGTATTTTGTTATAAAGTCGTTATTGTATGATAAATCCAACTGTTATTAATTTCAAATTAAAATATTTTTTCTTGAAATATCAACTATTACCCTTTTTGTTAAAATTTTATCTTTAATTTTATAATTTCGTTTATTTATTTACGTTAAATTTTTAAAATCCATGTTTCGCTGTTAAAATTAATCTTGTTGGTAAAAAAATCAAATGTTGAAGGATTCAAAAATTTGGTTATAAATTCGTCGCATTTGATTCAACTGTTTTTTTTATTTTAAATTAAAATGTGTTCTTGATTAGAATATCAACTATTACATATACTGAACTTCATTGAAACTTGAACTAAATAGTTTGTTTTTTAAAATCACTTACATCCTTATGCCTATATCCATCGTGTCCTACTGCATCTTCTACTTGACAAGCAGCCATATCTTTTGGTTGGGGATGAAGCCACGGTTGTTCATTCTGTCATGAAAAAATTTTTTGAGAGTAAATAAAATACTCTCAAACGTAAAAAAGTACTTTTATGGTACTTACAGTTCTGTAAAATACTCTGGATATTACGCTCATTGGGCTGCCTGCATTTTTCACCTATTGGTTAAAAACACTATTATATTTTCCTGAAATAGTTGAAAATGGACATTTCTTTTTAGGTTCTCGTAGTCTCAGACGGAAACCCTTATAGTTTTAGTTAGGGGTCCGTCAATTCCTTTTTTCCAATGTG
>JAAAKG020137777.1:0-12815 GCA_010014905.2 Druon quercuslanigerum
ATACCATTCGATGAGTAAAAGTTTTCACTTTCGTATAAAATTCTTGGAAATATAAAAATTGTTCAGGACTGAACAATATATTTATAATAACAATTGTGATTGAAGGACCTTGTGTTGAGATTATATTTGAGGTTAGGATCTTGGTTCTGGTAAATGCAAAATAGTTATTTCTTTTTAGACAAGTAATAAAAATTAAGTTTAGTGAAAAGCGACAGATAAATTAATAGTGCCATATAGAATATGAAAAACTCTACATTCACAAGTTACTAGGGACTTTTTAGGGCGTTTTGAATGATGTGATTTAAAAGTATACGAAATTATTTTAAAATGCTTTATTTAAATGCTTTTGTCTATTTGTTAGAAAATTCATCTTTTGGTTTAAAAAATTTACTTCTATGGTTGAAAATTTTAATTTTTTGTTAAAATTTCTTTTTTTTTACTTTATTTTTATAATTGAAAATTAATATATTGCAAATGATATTATTTCATTTTTTATGAAAAGGTTAAATCTCTTTTGTTAGAAATGTATTCTTCTTGGTTAAAAATTCAGCTGTTTAGTTGAAAATTGTGCTATTTGAAAAAAAATCATTTTATTTAATTGAAAATTTTTTTTTTACTGAAAATTTAATTATTCTAATTAAAAAAAAAGTTCGCAAAAATATTTAAGGGGAGTTACTTTGATATAAAAAACAAATCGAAAAATGTATTAATTTATTGAAAATATAATTTCCGATTTAAAAGTGGGACACATGAGATATTTTGACACAATTATTCTTGAGGTTTGCACTTTTGAAACGGAATATATTTTCTGTCCTTAAGTAAACAATTATAATTTTTATCATAAAAGTGCATATTCTTACTGCTTTCTTTTATATTATTAATATTTATAATTGCAAGCATAATGCTACTTCGTTTGTAATTAAAAAACTTTGGAAATCTTGTATCCGACAAAACATGGTTTTCCCGACATAGAATAAATTTATATTTTCTCTATAGATATCATCTCTAGATACTCTCATGGATTCTAATTTTATTCTCACGAAAAGCGTCACGAATATTAAAAAAAAAATATTTGTCAAAAGATATTGCGATGGGGTTTACCAATACAAAATAATCTAAAGATAAGTTAATATTAAAAAATTACGACTTTAATCGGTGTATTATAGGTTAGATTATAGAAAATTTTATTTAAAAAAAGTACATTACGATATAAACGTAAATTGTATTAGAGAAACTATTTACCTGTCACAAAATTCAAATCAAATAATAACCATTTCTCTTAGTCAAGCTCATGATAAAATATTTAAATTTTTACCAATCGCATTTAAGTTCTCAAATATTTGCAATTAACATATTTTACTCATTTCTGTATACAGAAGCCGTTACTCAAGCACATTTCGACAGAAAAACAAAAACAAACATCTCAGAGAAATCGGTGATAGACGTAATCAGTGTTGTTCTGTCGCATGCCAAAGATTGAGAGAGTAGCAGAAAGAAATTCCAACATCAAAAATATGTTTTTTTTTCACAAATTGCATTTTCTACCTTTCGACGTAATGAACTTACGTAAAAAAGCTTACTTTGTATCTTTTCGGCATAATAAAATTACCTTTTTATAAAAACAGGTAATTTTTATTTATAATATTAAACCGATTATACTTTTTGAAAAAGGCTTTCACTAGAAAAGCTGACAAGGCCCTGACTAGTATCCTCTACGTATGATATTGGCGAGTTAAACCTTGTCAGTTTCCAGCCAGTTTTTCTGACCAGGACCAGACCAGAAGTAGAGGAAACTGACCAGAACCTTACTGGACCCACGTCAAGATTTCTGCACGGGATACGGTACTGTAGGCAATAAAATCAAGTTTAAAAATATTCGTACAGAAAATGATGCATGAATTGAGAGTAAATTCAGTAAAATATTGTGATTTTTTAATTCAGGGGGAGGGGGATCCCTACTGTTAAGTAATATATTTAACAAATCGACCTAACGGGAAATGCATGTACAAGATTTGAATAATTTTTTATAAATACTTTATATCGGTATAATTAGATCAGAATTAGGATTCGTATAATTTTTCTGTAAAAAATAATACCCCTGAAACCAAATTTCGTACACAATTTTCGAAATAGCTACTACTATCCGAAAAAAATTTTATATCTTTTTAAGTTTATGCGGTTAAAGTAAGATATTTTAAAATATATCGAGGGATTTCAGATGATTTCTCAGATAAGAAGAGACTTCAAAATATCTCAAGGAATTTTAAAAAATTGTAACTTTTTAAAATATTTTTAAGTGTTTTAAAGATATTAGATTATTTGGAAAGATTTAAAAGAATTTTTAAAGATTTCAAGTGTTTTCAGAGGATTTTATAGATTTGAAAAATCCAAGGAATGTTCGAGAAATTTAAACAATTTCCAGAAATTTTCAAGAGTTAAAAGAATGTAAGGAATCTCCTTTGACATTAATAATTTAATGGGATTTTTAAAAAAATGTACAAGGTATTGAAGAAATTCCTAGATCATCGAATGATTTGGAAATATTTTATAACCCCTATAAGGTTTAAGGATTTTAAATGATTCGTAGTGACTTTAAATGATTTAAAAGGATTCTAAAGTCTCTTCGTAATAATTTTAATAAATGACTAAGGATCTCAACAATTTTCATATGACCTAAAATATTTTAAAGTATTTCAAGAAATTTGAAGGTATACATATCATCGGAACTTATTTGACGTCATGGGTTTTTTCATAATATTTAGATTAAATTCAAAAGAATTCATTTACATGAACTGGGGCATTTTAAAGCATTTTAATGATTGAATGTGTTGTCAAAGATTTAAAAAATTTGTAATTATTTAAAATTTTTTTAAAGACTTGAGGATATTTTTAAAGATTTTAAATTTTATAAGATTTTAATGAATTGGAAACACTTTGAATTATTTTTAGGGACAGCAACATTTTTCCAGAGATTTGAAAAATCTCAAGAAACTCCAAAGAATATCATTAAATTTTGCGTAAATTTATGAGAGTTTATAATAGTTTAATGAAATTTTAAAGAATTTATTAACAATAATTAAAAGTAATTAAGCCATAAAAACAAAGTTTCCTTCTTGGAAATGCTTGAAATTAACCCCGTCTCCAATTTCATCTAACATTTATTATGCTTATCGATATTATAAGCAATCCTAAATAATGGAAGATATCTGCTAGTAATAAAAAATAATTAAAAATTAAGTTTTTGATAAATATTGTTTATTAGAATTAGATGGCGTGACTTTTTATACGCTCAAATTTTCGGGAAAATTTTCCTTTGTTTCATTTAAATCAATTATAATTATTTGATAATTCGGTTACTTTTGGTAATAAGTAACTGAACAGCAATTACTAAGCCATGTCCGAAAATATTTCTTACAAATTCCCGTAATGCTTCCTTTCCTTTGTTTCACCTTCGCTTCTCTCACTGACTGCCTCTTTTAATCCCCCTCCCTTCCTATCTCTCCTTCGCTTCCTCCCCTTCCTCCCCCCGTGCCACTCTCCCTCTCTCGTTCTTCCCCCCCCCCCCTCTCCCCATCCTTAACTTTTGCACTCACACTGAGACTCTTGCAGTATTAGCAGTGTATAGCGGCATGCGCTCATATAATATAGCTGTGTATATCGGCATGAGCTCATCATGAAGGTTGTGTTTCATACACGTGCTAACTATTTTCAATACCATTACTTATTCATTTCGAACCTACTTCGAAATAGTCTAATTAATTCGAGTAATATTTCCACTATTTTTTATGTTGAAAGAGTTTAAAGAAAAACCACTTCAATTTACATTATATGAAGTTTAAACATCTTCAAAAATGCCAATTGAACACGAAGAAAATAGGTTCATCCCTCTTAGATTTTAGATTTTGCCCGATTAATTTACATGAATTCGGATTTAATTGAAGCAGATTTGAAATCGAATTGCCAGAGTTTTCAATATTGGACGAATCGATAAATCATTTCTACGGCCTCTACTGCTCGAAGCAGGTTTATAGCTCGGTGTGAATTCTGGCTCGTTCATCATGATTAACAATGCTTAAGCCACAATCTATCGTCTCCGATTCTTCATTAAGAGAGTACTTGACAATATTCTACTCTGCGTATTTATAGCTGATTTCGCAATAGTGAATGCTTGGAGGACTATCCTCAATTAATTAATAATTATGTTGCTGAAATAGACTGAATTAGACTGTACAGTTGATAATTAAATATTATCTATTATTCAAAGTTTTCGAAAGTGCCTATAGGATTTATTTAAACAAAAAAATGGTGTCCTACAGCGGCGGAACCTTTTTTTTAAGTGGTATAATATTATACTATGTAAACTCCAGACGCGTTTTCCATGGTTTTAAAATATTTTACAGCTTATCAAATAACTTTTAAAGGTTTCGATGGATTTTAAAGAATTTTGAAGAACAGAAAAACATTTTAGATAATTTTATGCATTTTCAAAGAACTTTAAAATATTTAAATAAACTTTACAGCACTTTCAACAAGACTGAAAACATTTTTAAAATATTTCCAGGAATTTCACATATTTTCTGAAAATTTCAAGTAACATTGAAGAATATTTCCAGGGATTTTCAATAATCTTTTAAGGTTTCGTGGCATATGAAATGGCATCACCCGTTTCAACAGGATTTTAAGTGATTTCTAAATATTTTAAGGAATTTTAGAGGTTCTATAAGGTTTTCAAAATATTTGTAAAGATTTCAATGAGTTTCACAGTAGTTCAAGTAATTTCAAAAGGTTCAAAAGAGAAACAGACATTTCAACTATGGGATACAAATTAGTAATTAAAATATGGAAATATTTTATGTATGTCTACTTACCCTTGGGTACCTGACATGATACATTTTTTCATAAAAGGAAAGTAAAAATTAACATTTTTTTTGTGGGCCTTCGAATCTTAATTTATTAGCGCAATTCTAAACAATTGTGCATTTAAAATCAATTAAGGCTTTTTTTTGCAAAAAAAATTGAGTTCAAAATATGCATACACGATGTACCGGATACCCTCTATATACAATTTCAAACTTGATTTAATTATTGATTTAAATAAACCGAAATTAAAATTAGATTAAAATCAAATTTAAGGGGTGAACCCAGTAACTCACCTCGAAAAAAACGCTATATTCGCGATTTTGTTTTCAAATAAGTACAAATATTATGATGTAGGAATTATTAGGCTTAGTTAATTCACTATTTATATACAATAAACAATTTTTTTAAATTTATTTTATACAGTTTTTATACTTGAAAATGTCAGTCGAACGCAATGCTTTGAAAAGTAGCAGGTCCGGCTTGTTGATAAAATCTCGGATCAGAGTTATCTGAAACTAAAAAATTAAAAAGTTTGAACTTCAGTATAACAATGGCTATGACCCCTATAAAAAAATAACAAAATGGAGGAGAAAAAGCGGAAAAAAATAAAAAAGCGCGTTTTTTCACCGTTTTCGAAAAAAATTTATAATTATTTTTTGAGATAATTAGGAAAAAACATAAGGGACATAGTCATTGCCTGACATTTTCAAGTATACAAAATATATAAAATGAATTAAAAAAAATTGTTTATTGTATGTCCAGAGTGCACTTACTAAGCTTAATAAATCCTACACAATAATATTTATAGGTAATTTTTAAAAAATCGCGAAAATAGCGTTTTTTTCAAGGGGTAAACCCCTTAAAATCCTATTTAACGTTCAGTAATCAAGGTAATGTATACAATTCCAGGAAATAAAACCAGAAATCCAACGATTAAATTTGGACAAACACCACAAAATTCTCCTATAATAATTTTTTTCAAATCCTCCTTAAAAAAAATCTCTGTGGAACAATAAAAAAGAAGAAAGAAAAATATGAGAAGGCAGCCAAAAATCCCCTTCTTTCTCTTTTTTTATTTGTTTCGTCATTTTTATTGGTATTATTATCAATTAACAAGAAAAAAAATTTATAACTATTATTTATCAACGTTTCGATGCTTATACTGCACCCTTACCCTACCGTCGGAAATTAGGAGATCGATTGACGCAAGCACTATTAAAAATCACTGCTGGCTTTGAACCACGATAACTCAAGAAAAAAAATGAAAGGGCATTAAAAAAAACAGTTAGAAAGCTTATGAAATTCCACGTCTAGTAATATCAAACTGATTTTTTTTATCTGCTAAAGAGAATTTAGCAAGTGATAGGATTTAAAAATAATTCTAGATTTTCTAAAATTTTATACCTCGACTTCAACTTTTAGCATGACCTAGGAAAATTGTTGCGAAAATCTGAAAATTATACGACATAAAGGCTAAAATTTTATCTTAAATTTAAGCCAAAGAATCTGAAAAAATCTTTATCGGTTCCCTAGATATGATTGAAAATGTTCAATCGTATCTGAGTTGAGTTTTAGTCGACGGTCACGCTTCTCGGCCGGTCTGCTGCTCGCCTCCTTCGTTGAAGCAGGACCGAATAGGCTACGCACAGATGTGGTGCTTGATTGGGGCTCTGTTATAATTTTGATTCTGCTCATTAGTAATTTTTATATTAAATAATTCAAAATTTTTAAAATTATTCATTGTTTTTTTTTAATTATTTACAATTATTTCAATTCAGAATTATCCCCATATTAAAAAATTAAAAAATAAGGAACAGTTTTTTTATTTCCTAAAATTTTTATCAACCAGAATATTAATAAAAATGTAGATATATTGTTACAAGAGTAAACTATTTTTCGAACGAATTAAGCATCTAAATTATAAATAAATAATTTATATAAAAAAAACTCAAAAATATTAAAAGTGAATAATAATGGAATAAGTCCTATATATTATTATAAATTCAATTTCTATTAGATGGTTTACAATTTTCCTTTATGATTTACCATATATAAATTCGTTTTCTTGCACCTATCCATCGTAAATTTTCACGATTATTTGATACTCCAAATTTTTCGGCAATATAATTTTCATTACACCTACGCAATGTTTTCTATTTAATTTATTTTGAAAATTCCAATATTATTCACTTTTAATGTTTTTGAGTGTTTTTCATACAAATAATTTATTTAGAATTTAGCTGCTTAATTCGTTTGATAAATAGTTTACTCTCGTAACAATATATCGCAATAATAAATTTAAAAAATCTTCATAGGTTTCCGAGATACGATTAAAAATGTTCCATTGTATCTGAGTTGAGTTTTAGTCGACAATCACGGTTCTCGGCCGGTCTGCTGCTTGCCTCCTTCGTTGAAGCAGGACCGAATAGGCCACGCACAGATGTGGTGCTTGATTGGGGCTCTGTTATAATTTTGATTCTGCTCATTAGTAATTTTTATATTAAATAATTCAAAATTTTTAAAATTATTCATTGTTTTTTTTTAATTATTTACAATTATTTCAATTCAGAATTATCCCCATATTAAAAAATTAAAAAATAAGGAACAGTTTTTTTATTTCCTAAAATTTTTATCAACCAGAATATTAATAAAAATGTAGATATATTGTTACAAGAGTAAACTATTTTTCGAACGAATTAAGCATCTAAATTATAAATAAATAATTTATATAAAAAAAACTCAAAAATATTAAAAGTGAATAATAATGGAATAAGTCCTATATATTATTATAAATTCAATTTCTATTAGATGGTTTACAATTTTCCTTTATGATTTACCATATATAAATTCGTTTTCTTGCACCTATCCATCGTAAATTTTGACGAATATTTGATACTCCAACTTTTTCGGCAATATAATTTTCATTACACCTACGCAATGTTTTCTATTTATTTTCTTTTGAAAATTCCAATATTATTCACTTTTAATGTTTTTGAGTGTTTTTCATATAAATAATTTATTTAGAATTTAGCTGCTTAACTGGTTTGAAAAATAGTTCACTCTCCTAACAATATACCTACATTTTTATTAATACTTTAGTTGCTACAAATTTTAAGGAATAAAACAAACTGTTCATCATTTTTTTAATCTTTAATATGGGGATAATTCTCTATTGAAATAATTGTGAATAATTAAAAAAAAATAATTTAAAAAAATTACAATAATTTGAAATAAGAATTACTGATGAACAGAATCAAAAGTATAAGAGAGCCTTAACCAAGCACCACCTCTTTGCGTGGCCATTTGGTCCTACCTCAAGGAAGGAGGCGAGCAGCAGACCGGCCGAGAACAGTGATCGTCGACTTAAACTAAACTCAAATATGATTGAACATTTTTAATCGTATCTCGGGAACCAATAAGGATTTTTTAAGTTTTTTTGGCCTAAATTAAAGATAAAATTTTAGGCTCTATGTCGTATAATTTTTAGATTTTTGCAAAAACTTTCCTAGGTCATGCTAAAAGTTGAAGTCGATGTACAAAATTTTAGAAAATCTAGAATTTTTTATTAAAACTTATCACGTGCTGTATTCTCTTTAGTAGATTAAAAAAAAAAATTTGGCATTACTAGACGTGGAATTTCATAGCCTCGCCAACTGCTTTCTTTTAAATGCCCTATCATGTTTTTTCGCTGAGTTATCGTGGTTGAAAGGCAACAGTGATTTTTAATATTGCTTGCATCAAAAAACCTCATAATTTCCGACGGTAGCGTATAAAATTTACGAAAAAATTTTTTCTTATGACAAATACGTGTTTAAACTCATGGGTTTCGCGAAATCTCTAAATATAATTTTAAAAAAGCGTCTTTATTTTTACATGGATTAGAAGAAATTTCAAGGCCGTATGCACGAAACTCGCAAAACAATTAAACCAACCAAATGTGCATTTATTTTTAAAAAGACATATTTTCATTTTCTTTTTTTTTGATTAAAAAATGTGGGCACTTCCTATGAGAAAAAATGTCAAAAGCCAATTTTTAGATCTAATTTAGGTGAATATTTTGTTAATGAACGTTATATTGTACCCTGTATCGTTTTTCCAAGAAATTAATTTGCTTATTTTAATATTAATTTTCGCACTATTAAAATGAAAGATATGCATCCCATTAAAAAAACAGTTCTTAGCAAGTTATAAGGGTGTCAATGTACAATTATTTGTGTCTCATTTTTTTAAACACATTTTATTGGCACCTAAAGTAGGTTTTTATTTTGATAAACTGTGATTAATGATACAAACATTAAAATTTTTGTTTTTTAGATAATTCTGTCCCTGTACTAAATAGTTACAAAATATTTAAAAAACTAAAAATTTTGTATAAAAATAACACTCTAGTATTATCAAATATATTTTTTTTAAGAAAAGATTTTTTCAGTTTAATTTTTCACTTTTTAGCCTTTTATTTATGACGTAATGCGTTTACAATTTTTCAGGCTTAAATTTTTTGTCATTACTAGACGTGGAATTTCATAGGCTTTTCAACTGCTTTTTTTAAAATGCCCTATTATTTTTTTTCACTGAATTATCGTTGTTCAAAGCCAACAGTGATTTTTAATATTGCTTGCGTCAATCGATCTCATAATTTCCTACGGTAGTTTATATTTATTGTGATTTGATAATTATAATAAAAAAATAAAAATATAAAAAAAAGGAAAAAGAAATTCATTGATTGCCTTCTCATTTGTCTTTCTTCTTTTCTATTTTGCTACAGAGATTTTTTTTTAAAAGAAGCTTGTCCTAATTTGTTCGCTGGATTCTTGATTTTTATTTTTAGAAATATTATAATTTTCTTATTATTTTTCATAATTATAATTATAATTTTTAATTATTTAATTTTTTTTATTATTCTATTTTTATTTTATTACATTTTATTTCATTATTTAATAATAATGTTCTTATTTAGTTATTTGATTTAGGCTCGTCAAATTTTTTGAGAAATTATTAAAGAGAATAATAATTAAATTATTTTTTATTATTCATTCATTATTAGTTACATTCTATGTGCGGCAACCCAACACGCATTCTTGTACGCCGGGTTGCAGCCTAGATTTTTTGTTCGCGAGGTTGACTAGGGTCAGAATGCAAATTGTTTTCTGTTTTCCAAGTGTCCACAAATATTGAACAATTTGGGCAACGAAAATTTTATCAGAAACCGGAAAAGATTACTAAGAGAGTTGTCAAGTCTGATTTCCAAAATAGGCTTTCAATTTTCTTATAAATATGAAAAATATGACGATAAAAATTGCAATTTTTTGTATTACAATTTAATTTTGAACAAATTTCTTCTTTAGATTATTATTGTTAATTATATAAACAAATTAAATAAATAAAGGCATCAATCAACCATTTTTCTATGGAAATATTCGTTTTTTACGATGACATTTTTTTATTAGGAATTTTATGATAATTATAAAGATATTCATACTTTGTTAACTAATCTTATAATTTTTGTAAACAAATTTAATAAAAAAATGCATTGCTCGGGCATTTGCCGGCAGAAAAAATCGTTGTTTTCATTGGGAGTCCTTTCAGTTGCGAAGTTCATGACAATTTTCCGCAGAATTCACAACTAATTGATAGATATCATGATTTTTTTTAACAAATTGAATAAACAGAAGCATAGATAAGGCAATTGTTGAAAGGAAAATTTCTTTTTATTTTAAATTTATTATTACAATTAATTAATTATAACTAATTAAAAATTAATAATCGATTTTATGAATTTTGTATGCTGTATTAATAATTAAGTGCATTATTGGGGTCATCTGTCGAGGAAAAAATTATTTTTTTTCGATATCAGAATCTTTTTTTCGACATCAAACTTTATTTGGGACCTTCATAGTAAATTTAGCAAAATTTATGATTTTTTGATAAATATTATGATTTTTTGAAAACGAATTTAAAAACAAGTACATTAGCATCTGCTAAGGAAAATTTTTTCCATTAGTCTTTTTAATTGGGAATTTTATAATAATTTTATGAACTTAGTTTTATTTCACACTTAGTTCATAAATTCTACTATTGTCTAAACAAATTTAATAAGCATACGCATTATTTGTGCATTTGTCGACAAAAAAGTTTTTTGTTTCAAACTAGGTTTTAAAAAAATTTTTTTTATTATTAATTTTTTTTAAATATATAATTCATCAACTAATTATGAATTTTGCTAACATTATCACGTGTTCCCCCATTAAAAAGACTGACGTAAAAAAAAAATTTCCTATGAGAGATGTCCCAATAATGCATTTGATTATTAAAAATGTTTTAAGAAGTCATAAAATAGATCAATAAATCATGCATTTTTTCCGAAATTGACATGAAGTACCGAACTAAAAGGACAATCATTGAAAAAAACGAATTCTTTTTCCGAAATATACATCACATTAGCATAAAGTTCCTATTTAAAAAAATGACAGAAGAAAAGCAATTTTTCTCTCGAAAGATGCCTGATTAATCCCTTTTTATAATTTGTTTATATTAATAAAAATAATAATCTCAAGAAGAAATTTCTTCATCATTATATTATTTTTATCCAAATTCCTTGCAATATAACTTTAAAGAATGTAAAATTATGGAATATCGTAAAAAACATTCTTTCAAAAAATAATTTGTTCATAAAATTTTTTATCACATAATATTGGAATTTCTGGAACTACTGTTACTCTTTAAAACTTAGACAATTTTAATGATTTTTATGTTGTTGACGAGCACCAGGAACGTCGAATGGATATAATAGCATTTTTTTCATCATATTGTTTATTTATGAAAAATAAAATCCTAATTTACAAATCGAGCTCGACAATTCTCTTGGAAATCTTATAAGCTTTTTCAAAAAAATTTTTTTCTAAACCAGTCAATATTTGTGGAATCGTCAAAAAATAATAAAGTTGACAATTAGAATAATTTTTTTAGATTGTTAATAACATTATAACTCGTCAAGTACAATAAAACACGTATTCGTTTTTCTGTTTGAAAGATATTCTAAAAAGATGGACGTTTCAAATTCAGTTAAAAAAGAAAAAGAACAACAATTTTTCTGTTGAACAATTGAATTATTTTTTTTATTTTTAATAGTTTCGTTTTTAGAATTTAGAATTTTCGTGGTTACATAAAACCGATAACTACTTATTAGGATAAGACTATTAAAAAAAAACGTCATTTTGGTTATTAGGTGTTGTCGATTTTTTTACGTAAGTCCTTAAGGAACGTTAAAACAACCCTTAAAATAGTTTCAAACACTTTTTCGCTAAAATATTTTTTTATCCTTAGTGGTGGGTTTGGTTCTTGAAACTCTCAGTTTTCTTGCTTTAACCTCTTCGGGATGTTAAGACAACTCTTGAAAAAATTGGAACACTTTCGCTGATAAGATATATTTCCCACGTACCAGTATAATACAAAAATCTTTTAAGATTTTTTGATTATTCAATTGGGATCAAAAATCAATGTGTAAATAAGCTACCAAGGTATACAAAATCAACTTTTTCAATTCTCTCATCATTTAATATAATGTTACATATTGTTTTCTCACTCTTTCCTTCGAACATCATAGTTTTTGTTTCATTTACATTAATTTTGAGACCCATGCTCTTCAGGCTTGCATTCAGTTTGTTCAACATTCTTTGCAAGTCTTCGATTGACACTGCCATCACAACCTTATCTGCGAACGCTAACCCACGTACCCTTACTGTTTCGAGATCCACATCTCGAGATCACACAAATTATTTTAAATAAAAAAGTTTTATTTATTTAGTACGACAATATAATTACTTGAATAAAAATTACTTATTCATTAAGTTATCCGAAAGAATAGAACCCGGCTGCGGAACCAGTGATCCCAGATCTGAAACCGCATTCACTCCAATACTATGACAGGTCTATGTCCGTGTGAAAATAGTAGGAGA
>JAAAKG020137778.1:0-12814 GCA_010014905.2 Druon quercuslanigerum
ATAATTTCGCGGACTTTCAAGGAAATCGGAGACAAAAAGTTTTTAGGCGGGTACACTTGACGAATTTTGCCCCATATTCGTAATCAGCGAACCTTAACACCATTAAAAGAAGTGCATATTTTATTATGCCTGGGCGTGGGTGTAAGTTTTCATTTTCTTCCTCTACCCCTAGAAAAAAAACCCTTTGCTCTAAGGGCTCATTCGATTAATTCAACATACGACTTATTTGAATGGGCTTGTTTCAGCCTTTAATTTCTGTCATTAGCAAAGTTTGTAGCACGTCATGGTTCAGCCCTACAACTTTTCAAAAATGGCTAAAAACGCCCTTCTTAGGTGTTTTCTACCCCTATTTTCTCGAAAACGTGACGTGATTAGGAGTTTTTGAACCCAAATTCGTGATCAGCACGAAAAATCCATTCAAAAACATTAGGTGCCATCTTATTCGCACCAAAAAAATTAAAATTTGCAGGACGGTTTAATCAGCGCCAAAAGTTAGCCCAAATTTACGAAAAAATCGTCTTAATATGTAACTTCATTCACGAGGTTTTACATAGGACGCAACTTTAAGATGGTAATTCAATTTGGGCGCGAATACCTCGCACGTGCAAGCTGCTTCCCCCTCTCCAACGGCACACGATTAGTTGCACGTTGTCCGTAAATTCACCACGATTGCAAGCACTGAGGTCGCAAGTGAAAATTGGGACCATTTTACTAGAAATAGCTAAAGTCTCCATCTACATACTGTTAAAATGTGAGCTCTCTGCGTTAAAAATTGCACATGCTGTAAAGGTTGCAAAACAATTATATGTTCTCCACGAATTTGTTGTTGAAAACATACTGGCCTTGTTCCCAGGCATTAACACTACACGAATATCACTGTCGCTTCCACTTTGTAATTGTTTTTCCCCTGTTATTTTCAAATCCAGGCTTTCAAGAGTGGATTCTCGAGATAAATAAGATTTTATGCATTTTGCTCACCTCTGACATTAAAGTCAACGCCGAGTGTTTCAGCAGCCTACTCTGATGTCTTGTACACAAACACTTCTTTGTCCAATTCTTCGTGCCTCCGGACCATTTTAAGAAGAGGGTCTCATCCATTTGCGAGTATATGTGCTGTACCAGAATAATTCTGTTGTGAAGACATTCGAGATTCAGTATTCCGCGACCACCTTGACGGCGTTAAATGCAGAGTCGCGGAATAGAAGACTTAAGGTGCATGCTTTCGTCCATGAGCATAACCTTCCATGTCCCGATATCAAGGGATCTGAGCTCGTCCTTCGTCCAAGAAACAACTCCAAATGAATAAAGTACAACCGACACGGCAAGCATAATCATTGCAGATAATTTGTTCCTGTCCGGCAAATTTTGAAGACGAAATTTGCCGGGTGCGACGTTTCTATATGTCTATGGGAGGTAGATACAAATGCTTTCCGGTAATCAATCCAGGCCATCCATATGTTGCGCTGGTAGGATGCTGCATCTTTGTAGACACGCCTATCGATCAGCAGGTTCTCCCCAAACCCTGCGACGCCTTTCTTTGAGCCGGGTCGTTCATTCATTTCTAGCCACACAGGCACGATTGTCCGAACAATCCTATCATTTAGGAAAAATGTGAAGATCTTCGGAGCAGCTAAGGTGTTTATCTTTGGCAGGAGTACTGTGAGCACTTCCACCAACCACTCCGGAATAGGATCATCTGAAATTAGATGTAAGTTGATAATGAAGGCCTTCTTCCACCAGAATTTCTTAATATCATCTTGTCCCGGAGCAGAATAGTTCTTCATGCCACAAAATACTTTTTGCACCTCCTCTATAGTGATACGTGAGCATTCATCCACGGGTGTTAGTAGGGGATGACACAGCTCCTTGAAGATGTCTTCTTTCAGTGGGCGCTAGACTTCGTAGACTTTTCTCCAAAATGCTACGACCTCATCTGGTTAGGGCAAATGTTCGACAGTAACTGTATGATGTTGGAAGAGTCGAGATGGGTCAGAGAAAAACTGCTGGTTTTCTCTGAACAACCGCTTCCTTTAACCTAGACCTCTTCTAGTGTCAGATAGTACCCGTACATTGTCAAAAATGTGCTGCCTGATGGTTAGCAGGTTTGACGGTTTGACGGTTTTACGGTTTTAAGACAATTGATAGTCCAGAGGTCGGCTTCTTTGGAAAAATTTCCAACAAGCTCGTCATCCAGTTCAACCATTGGATGCCTGCATGCGGTTGGTCGCCTGCATGCGGTTGGTCGTAAAGTCGCCTCTATTTCTATGTTGTCGACTTGTTCTGGTTGCGGTAGAGTAAGTGCTCCACTTACATAGCCCCTTATCCAAAGTTGTTCGGCATGATTTCGCAGACGTTGATGTGAAAAGTACGATAGCTCTGGGTGTTTCTCGCAGCACCTTGTTCATGGGCTTTACAGGTATCGTAGCACTCTAGAAGGTCGTTATTGAGTCGATCGGTTCACCTAAATGTCTTAAGAATCCGTCGGCCCAACACAATGACTCCGTCTTTAATGACTCCCCCAGCTCTAGAGAGATTGACATTGTTGTTCGAATAATTATCAGGAGCCCTGCACGTTCGATTGTTTCCAAACGCACTTGCTACAACTATTTTTGGTGTTAACATTGTTGTTTCCACGATAAGCTAGGGAAAGCGGTTCATCCATCTTTGCAGAGGACGCATTTAAGGATAAGGCTACATACTCTCAAAGGTTGCCCGTTATCCCAGAGTCAACATTCCAGACACCTCACAAGGTGCCGTTCAGCTTTTGGCACGGTGGTTACGCCTCCGCTTTGGGTTAATTCCTTTGGAATCACCCATGGACAGTCCAGTCTGCGACTGCTTATTAATTATTGTAACCAAGTTTAGCATAAACCCTTGGTACAGAACCCTCTATTCGCAACCCAAGGACGCGTTAGATGGCTATGTCATAGGCCCTTCGTTTCGATTCTAGAGGAATCAAAAACCTAAATCCCAGTGTGACCCTCTGTTGGTTGTTTACCCTTTTTTTTAATTATAGACTGTGCCGTGGAGGGGAGAGTTAACGCAAAGTGTGATATCACACAGGAAAAAATGAATTTAATTAGCAGTTTTTATTGAAAACGAATGTTCTTAACTAAAAATTTTACAAATCCTTTTTTGACTAAAAATTAATCGTTTTTAGTTTTTTAGTTTTTAGTTTTACTATTATTTTCTTTATCGAGAATTCATATTTTTTAGTTGCAACTTCCACTACTTGGTTGAAATTTGGATTAAAAATTAATTTCATTGTTCGAAAAATAAGCTATTTTGGTCAGAATTCTTTCGCTTTTGGTTGAAAATTAAATTTTTCCACTAAAAATTGAACTATTCCATTTCTGGTTGAAAATTTGTCATTTTTAGTTCAAAATTCAATAGTTTGGTTGAAAATGTATAAACTTTCTTTTAAATTCGTATTTTTTGTTAGAAAATTATCTCCTTTTTAGAAAATTCAACTACAGTGAAACTCCGTAATAGGGCTCTCAGATAAAGTTCTTCCGACAATTGAAGCTGTGCCGCAGGTCGAAAGAGGTTGTCGGAAGTGTGCGGTGGTCAATCAGGCGTGAGCATACAAAAGCATTTACCTGCCGCGCGGAACTCAATCGGGTTTGTGCCCCACCACTGCCAGTCCCAAAACCTGCACAGTATTGGGCTTTCATTGTATTTGGTTTAAAGTTGATGTACTTTATTAAACATTTATTTTATTAGTTAAAGGTCTATCTGTTCAGTTCAAAATTTAACATACACCAAACTCTGGCTCTCAATCACCCCGCTATCGGCTTTCTTAGAACTTCTGGCTCATGCAGTTTCTCGGGGTCGCAGGGCGGGAGCGGTTGCGAGAGTCGTCTTTGAAGGGCCGAGGTGCGCGAGATCTGATTCAAGTATATTGCGCAATACCTTATAGTGCAATTAGAAACGTTTTAGGCGGCCGTGAACGTTTACGTTCTGATCCCCCGAATACAATCCAAGGCGATTGGAAGGCAACCCCCGAAACAGAACTGAAAGCAAAAGTTTAGCGTATTTTCATATTTTGGTGTTGAAAATCCAACCGTTTTTTTGGAGAATTCGCCTTTTTTATTTAAAAATTTATCTCTATTCGTTAAAAATTCAACTATTTTGTTGAAAATTCATTCCTTTTGCTTCATCATAAAGGACGCTTTGTTATAGTAACAATTTCCAACATGTTTAAATTTATTCAATTAAACCTTCCTCAATTTTAAAATGTCTAATACAATCTTCTATGCAATTTCCCGAATGTGGATGTGTGTGTCACACTTTTTGTGAACACAATAACTTGAAAACCGTTGCAGATAAATTGATGAGATTTGGAGGGCTTTTTTTACCACTAATATCTTGAAACTGATCGAAGGATTTCTAAAAATAATTATTGCATTTTTGCAATCAATAATATTTTAAAAATCGGTTTTTTATAAAAAAAACTTTTTTCCTTTACATAATTCACAGTTGATGCAACAATATAAAAGATTACTTGGTTCGAAATTAATGGATTAAACTATAATAATCATACATTTTATTAAAAAGTAAGAAAGTTATCGTCATTTATATTTAAAATCGATTTTTATAGTAAACATTTTTTCGTTCGCATAATTTAAAGTTGATGTGGAAAGAGAAAAAATTATTATGGATTTATTTATTTATTATTATTGATTCGAGACGAATCGACTGACCTATAATGTGAATACATTTTCTTGAAGAGTGAGAAAGCTATGGTAATGCATAATATTTGAAAATACGGTTTTGATATGAAAACTTTTTTCTTCTACATAATTCAAAGTTGATTCAAGAATAAAAGACTTCCTTGTTTCGAAATGAATCAATTGACCCGTAATATTAACACATTTTATTAAAAAGTAAGGAAGATCTAGTAATTTATAATATATTAAAAATCATTTAATCGTTTGACTGTACTGTTTTTTATTAAAAAATTGAACTAATTTTTGTTTCAAAAATTCAACCGCTTGGTTGAAAGTTAATTTTTTTAATTTAAAGCTTAGCTTTAACTTAAATTAATTTAGCATAAAGCTGGGAAAGGGATAGGGTGCAACAGAATTTCCCTCTCTCTTTCCCAGCTTGAAAAATACCATTTTAAATACAAAATTTGATTTGTCTGATTTGTCATTGTATTTAAATTTTTTATTATTTTTTAATTTAGTATTTTGGTACATTTCTATTCTTAAATTGATCAAAATTCAAACGTTAATTTTAATATTATTGAAAAATCATAAATGCTTTCTCTATGAGGAAACAAACACATTTGCTAGCTGGAAGCAAAATTCTCGTTAAATGAGCACTATATAGGTAAATATAAATGCAAATAAAGTGAAATCACTCGTGATTGAATTTACAGCTAGTTTTATTTAATTCAACTGTTTTTTTTAAGTTCAAATATTTAGGTTTCAAATATTAACTATTACATTTTTCTTTGAGAATCCATATTTTTGTTCAATTTGTCTGCGTTTTATTTAAAATAAAATCTCTTTCATCTTGTTGAATATTAGTCTCTTAGTATCGAAAACTTGATCATTTAGTTGAAAAGTCGATTTTGCAGGTAGAAAATTCAATTATTTTGGTTGAAAATTAATCTTTCTAGGACAAAACTTCAATTATGTGGTTCAAAATTCATCATTTTTGTTCGAAAATTGAACTACTTTAATGGAAATTTGTCTTTTTAAAATTGAAAATTAATTTTTCTTTTTTAAAAATTCAACTATCTTGTAAAAAATTCGTTTTTTTTCTATTGACGACTATTGGGTTGATAATTCATCTTTTCAAGTTTAAAATTCATGTATTTTGTTCAAAATGCAATATATTTCTACTTAAAATCTTTAACTTTTTATATTGAATTTATTAGGGCATTAATTTTATTTCAAAGAATATATTCATCTATTAATCCCCTATTTTCGTAAAAAATCACCCTATTCCTTGTTTTCAGATCAATTTCGGGTGTTAAGTCTGTTAAAATATTTAGTTTATATGATGGTGTTTTTTTATTACAAAATTTAAAAAAAGAGGAGTGTTTGTATTTTTGTTTGTCCAGGTTAAAAATGAAAAAAAAAATCATTCAAAAAAGAAACTTAGATTGATATACACAATTCCAACAAATGTTCTTAATGTAAAATGATTCCTTCGACAAACTTGAATTCACGTATATTTTCCTTAAACTATCTCAAACGTTTTAGCTAAACTGATAAAAGCTAGATGAAATAGTTTTGAACGTTTTATGAACTTATCGCAAGGCTTTTAAAGCGACAATAAAAAATACTTTTAGAACCTATTCGCACCTATTCGCACAGTGGCCCTCGTGAAGCTTGCTACTTGCAAAAGCGACTCTTTCGATGACCGCGTGCTTTGCATGTGTATCCCCGAGGCGTGAATCTGCTATTCTGTGGCAAGTGAACCACGTTATATTCATGTGAGCACACAGTCCGTATCGCGGCTTCGCGTCCTCCTGTTAACGGGTTTTCGCCCTTTAGCAACCAGTCCCTTGCCACTGATTTCTCGCCTCCAAAATCGCACCTTCGTATTACGCTATCACTTAGTCCTTTTGCATCTCGTCATATGGTAATGAAATGCAGTTATGCCTAAACTTTGAATCAGATCTCCGTCCTAATTTTAAAAAATGGAATACGAAATGTAAATTTCACAAACCAAATCCCAGAGCGTCAAATATGGATCCCAAAGTGACCCAAAGCCTTGCACAATGGAGGAATAGTTGACACCTTGCGGGATTTAATCTAAACTGATTAAAACGAAATTCCATTACCTACAATTGAGCGATTGAAAAAATAAAAATAGGGGATATTTTCCTTTTAGTGCTTTACTGTAATAATAATTGAGGAATAAACGAACAAAACGTGAATTGTTTCTGTATACGCTTGGAATATCATTCATTAGATTCCTATCCTCATACTTCTCATCACATATTACATGCATGAAATAAATTAATCCATTTGTTCCCTCCCTCTTACTCACTAAAAGATCACAATTCCCAAACTAATATAAACCTTCGGATTTTTTCCGGTTAAATAAAACTCCCGAGTTTTTACCGGGTTTTTCTGATTTCCCGGTCAGCTTGACGCCCTCTGTTAATGAACAACTTGGAGTAACTTTTAATAAGAAATCTTTAATTTTATACATCTTCGAATTAGAGAACCATGAAAATCATGGATCTTATTTCTCTGGATCTCCTTGAAACAATAATACATAAGTACATGGTTAAATTAACTATCGCATCCCTAAAGGGTATATTTATATTTTATGTAATTTTTAAGCAGAATGAAAATCTATGTATCGTTTACAGTTAGCACTTATCATTTGAATTAGCTTTTCTTATTTATAATGAACAAACTCTTCAGTTTATAATTTGAACGTCCCAAGACTCGGAAGACACATTCATATCATGAAATTTAGACTCTTTATAGATAGTATAGTAATTCAAAACATGCACGAAAAGCAGCAATACCTATTAGGCACAAACATTTAAAAAACATTATTAGAACGGCTCAAAAACGTCCTAAGTCAGTCCAAATAACGTTCCATAAACATACTTAGGACAATTTTTAAAATGTTCAAAAAGCGTCTTTTGACATGTAGTTCCAAGAAACGTTTTTATGATGTTCTAATTACGTTCTTAAATTCCGTACCCACTGGGTAGTGTGCGAAAAGCAAAAAAAAATACATATGTAATTGATTTGAAGGACATCATTTTGAAAAGAAACACGTTTAGTTAAATTTTTACAAGCCTCTAAATAAAGTTCCACTACCAACGAAAATTAAACAACGATCTAAATTTGCCACAGATAGATATTACTTGAGCATGTTTAAGTTTGAATTTGAGAATTTTGAGATTAAAGAACCAATAACAATTTTCATATATACTTAAATTCAATAATTCAAAGAATTGGAAATGGTGCAAAGAGTCAAGAAAAAAACGGAAGATACAAGAGCGCGCGTCTGATGGATCTCGGGCCCCGCGTTCTATCATATATTTATCTCACACTTCACGCACGATGGTGTATTTACCTCGCGCTACGCGCTTGATCTCTGTACTTCCGCCTTTTTCTGCAAACCTAAGTTCTTTATTTTCAATGTTATTTTTACTTTTTAAACCAAAAATACGCATCCTAGCGTAAAATGATTATAAGAAAATTTGTAGATAAAATTTAAGTGACAAATTTGGTTAAATAAGAAGTTAGTTCAACTTGCATCGTTTTTGAAAACAGTTAATTTTTTTACTTCTAACATGTTGTCATAACAGAAGTTTATAATAAATTTGCAACGAACTTCAGCTTTAGTTGAGGATACTACAAGAGTATATAAAGCCCAACCCAAGTTGTCAATTTTTTTGTAGTTTATCATGCTAATAAACTAAAAATCTACAAACAAACATACAGACAGGCTGATGGATAGACACATTCTTAAAAAACTATTTTTTTAATTCAAGGGTCTCAAAGCATGGAGATTTTACAAAACAGGGGGGATATTTAAAGCAAGTTTATGAAATTAGATCATATTCAGTACGTATTATGAGAATATTTTGAACTTTTGCGAAAAATGGCCCTGCAACGGTATACAGTTCAATAATAACTTACGAAGTTTGAAAATCACTTTCATATTTGAGACTTCCTACTCTTTCTTCCAATCTCCTTTTTCTCCCTTTTTAAACATAATTCTTCTATTTCCCTGTTTCCCAGAAATTGTTTCTTTTCTCTATTCTTTCGCTTTAATGTGAACTAAATTAATACAACCCAATAAGAAAACAGAACTATCTTTTATTGACAAGTCAACTATCATATTTATGGTTCACAATTATTCATCTTGTCTGGTTAAATAGTATATATTACATATATAGGCCAGTAAAATACAAAATATCTCACAAAACATGTAATTGTCGGCCGAGGCGAAGCCAAGGTTGATAAACATATGATCTAAGGCTTTCTTCTTTACTGGCCTAAGTATGTATACTACTTTTGCTCGATGGCTCTGAAAAGCAGCAACTTCGTTTCATGCAGCAACCGCGAAGTTGCGCTTTCCGGCCGGAGGGCATAAAAATTCTTTTTTTGCTGTTGAAAGTTAAATTATTTTGTTAAAAATGCAACTGTGTCGGTAATGAATGTAGGTTTGAAAGTTGAACTGAGGCTTTGTTAGTAATTCTTTTTTTACACTCTAATCAGAGAAGGTATTATATTTGTGTAAACTGTTACCCCCCCCCCCCTCCGTTTTGTCAAATGTCCACGTTTGGGACCCTCTGAATCCGAAAAACAGGTTTTTACAAATGTCTATGTCAGTCTATATGCCCGTCTGTCTGTCTTTATGAATTTATGCATGTAGGTATTTTTATATATATGTGTGTGTAGTTTTTTTATTTTTTTAGCACGAATACTTTCGGAATAATTGACAGATTGGATGGACCTTTATTATACTCTTGCAGTGTATTACATTGAAGGTCATGTTCATTAGCCAGCCATTGTTGATAAAAATACAAAAAGTGACAGCATTTTGAACATCTTTGGGACAACACTTTTGCAAGATTCCAAAAATCTCTGTACGGATATTTGTAGTACTCAAAAAGACAAACAATTTCTCCTGATAACATTTCTTGGCAAAATTATGCTTTTTGAATGCCCTAAAAGATTATCATAACAACTTTATGACTTTAAATCTCGATATCGAAACTTTTACATGCTGATATGGATTTTAATTTACGATATGAACGAATTACTTAATTTAAAGATCGTTTCGATGGTCTTTCTAAAGGTTTTCATTGAAGGAATAGTACAGGTAAACGAAGTGAAAATAGATTTAAAGCCTCGAAAGGATCCTTGACTACTATAATACCCAAACTGCTAACCTGAAGCGTGACTGAGTTTCCTAAGTTTTACAGTACCTAGCTTGCGTTTCGTTTGCTCGCTTGCTCACTCGCGAAGTCGTGAAATCTAATTGTCGTACGAAGCTCTTCTAGCAGTTGATTAACTTTCTTTGGCCGACTAATTTACCATCCAATGCCGAGCTTTTCCCTTTTTTTCTGGCTCTTGCCAGTCAGTAAATTATCCGAGAATCTCAACCGGTCACTTGGGGTCGTGAGGAGCGTGATAATGACAGATTTAGTCGTTTTATCGACCATAGCAGGCCAACTTCTTAATGTGATGAAAATCCTATTTCTATCATCGTGATTATAAACATTATCAACTTTTATGCCATATGCACAAACAAAAATATCAATCTACTAAAGGTTTTCGTGGGTAGTGTATTCATTTCGTGGAAACGCTTGAAATTAACCCGAGTAAAAATGCTTCGACTTGAGTTCGACTTGGCGATGTCTTGAGTTCGTGTCCAAGTCATCGATGTCTGGCTGCGTTTAAAAACTGATTCGAGATATAAGCCTTCGTCTTACGTTTATGGTCACGGGAGGTAAGACAGCGTTTACTAGTTGAGCCTTGCCTGGGCTAAGACGACATTAACTTGTCTCAAGACAAGCCTTGTCTTGGCTAGGACGACGTTTACTTGTCTCAAGACGAGCCTTGTCTTGGCTGAGATGGTCGAACCTTTTTCGACTCACAAATAAAATTACAATTGATGAATGACAAATTGGTAATTATTAAATGAGATATTTTTAACTGAAAAACTCAGACTCCGTGGGTCTGAACGAGTAAAACCCTTAGACGTTTTCTTTAAAAAAAATAATAAAACAGTATCTTTCGTAAAGGATCTCATAAACCGTTAGAAATACGTAAAAGCACACATTTCCGGTATCCTCGTCAAACAAGTATAATAGAAATGACAATCCGTAAGTGAATTGATTGGATATACAGGGTGTCCCAGGAGAATTGTCGTTCCTTGTAATGGCGGATAGAAAAAAAAATTCAAGTCGAAAAGTCATAAGGCATTTTGGGGTCCGGTGCGTATTTTGAGTACTAGAGGGCATTTAAAATGCATATAGGTGAACAGTTAGTTGCAAGTGTGCGTGCGAACCCGAAGAGCAATATTTCCTACAGCAGTAACTTTACCTTGCTTCGAGCATAAAAAAAAAGAATGCGATTTGGAATGTATTTGCCTGTTTAAATCGGGTGGGCTCGAGTTCGATCAAACAGTAAAATAACTTTGCAACACAATTAATTTTTATATTTAAACATGTTCGAGATAAAACAATGGCTTACCGAATTTCAGTGCATGGAAAAAATGGACATCTAGGCCAGGTTCACAGAAATTTTTTGAGCGTAGCGCAAATGATTTCAGTGAGCCCAGCTAATTCGCATATTATTGCAAATAATTAATGAGCGCACAAACTATTAAACCTGATTAATTAAAAATTCAATCAAATGTACTGAGTTCTCTAAATTCTGCTGAAAGCATGCAATTCTCTTAAACTATTTCCAAAGTCACACTTCCTTCGTCCATCGGTTTAACTAGTCGTGAATAAGGATTTACACGTTTTTTGAATTCTGAAGAATTCTGTAGAAGTCTTTGAATTCAGTTGAAACCTTTAAGAACTTTTTAGAATACCCTTAAAATATTTATAATTCACGTTTAACTATTGTAAAACGAGTGCAGCCTAATTCAGTAGTAGTTCACCGTCGACCAAAGTTGATTTATTTGGAAATTGTTAAAAAGAATTTCATGTTTCAGAAGAATTTAGAAAATTACAAAAAAATCAATTTATATTCTGAATTATTCAAAAGAATTCAAAGATCTTTAAACGAATTCAAAAGATTATGGTTGAGTTCTGAAAAATCGATAGCATTCTGCAGAATTCAAAAGACTCTAAAGAATTTTTAATAATTTAACGCATATTCTAAATATTTCACGAAAGTTCATAAAACCTTTAAAAGAATACAAATGATTCCATGTTAACTCAAATATTCGTGCAGTAGCTGTTCATTCGTTAACGAAAGTTGCTACATTTTGAAATAGTTTAAAAAAGTTCAGGTTTTTGGAAGAATTCAGAAAATTAAAAATAAATCAATTTATACATATTCTGAATTATTCAAGAGAATTCAAATATCTTTAAAAGAATTCAAGAGATTATGCTTCAAGTCTAAGAAATCGAGAGAATTCTGCAGAATTCAAAAGACTTGAAGGAATCAACAATAATTCAACCTGAATTTAAATGATTTTAACAGAATTAAAAAAAAAGTTTTCAACACATTTAAATTTAAATTATGCACAATTTTAGAAAAACGTGTGCATCATAATCCAGTAGCTTTTCATTAGTCAACCAAAGTTGCTAAATTTCGAAAAAGTTGAAAAAGTTTCATGTTTCGAGAAAAATTTATAAAATGAAAAATTAATCAAGTTATATCCTAAATATTTCAAGAGAATTCCTAGAAATCTTTAAGGGAAATCAAAAGATTTTAAGGGCATTCCAAAAAGTTTTTAAAGGTTTCAACTGAATTCAAAGACTTCTACAGAATTCTTCAGAATTCAAAAAACATGTAAATCCTTATTCACGACTAGTTAAACCGATGGACAAAGGAAGTGTGACTTTGGAAATAGTTTAAGAGAATTGCATGCTTTCAGCAGAATTCAGAAAACTCAATACATTTGATTGAATTTTAAATTAATCAGGTTTAATAGTTTGTGCGCTCATTAATTATTTGCAATAATATGCGAATTATCTGGACTCACTGCAATTATTTCTGCTAAGCTCACTAAATTTCGGCGAACTAGGCCAAGATTTCCATTTTTTTTCATGCACCGAATTTCGGTAAGCCATTGTGTTATCTCGAACATGTTTGAATATAAAAATTAATTTTGTTGCAAAGTTATTTTACGGTTCGAT
>JAAAKG020137779.1:0-12814 GCA_010014905.2 Druon quercuslanigerum
GGACACATACTATTTAGTTGTCCAACTCATGCGGGAACGACCTACATCCAAAGGCACAATGCGGCACTAAGAGTGCTGTATTATCATCTCTGTCACTCTTACGGCATTAACCTTGATATCGCTCCGCTAAACGCTAAACACTAAATGTCCAGTTTCATCAGAATGAAATTTATAAAAACGTTTTTTTCTATCTTATAAGGAAAATGTGTTAAACTTCATAGGGCTTGCATAATATCTAAATATTAACAAAAAATTTTTTACTAATATTATTTTTGGTACACTTACCGTCAAAATTGATTAAACCCGTAAACGTACCTCTACAGGTGGAAGCTTGTCGATGTTGGTAGGATTGGAATCTTCGAATAAATCTCTCATTTTTGTAAACTATATTATAAAGTGCCTTTCGTGGACATGGCATAATAGAAAGGCATGTAACAGTCACGCACACAGAGAATCAGGTTGGCATACACATATTCTATAAATAGAAAATTGCTTAGTAGCCGTCTTGCCAATAATAACCCAGTCTTCCTGGCTCAATAGCCCTCTGGTAAATATGATTTAGAACAACTAATATTAGCACAGATATGGACCACTATGCTGCAGAATGTTTTCTGTGTCAGTATGGTAGAAAAGTATTATCCGTCTCAGACGCGAACAGACATGTAAGCTCACCACGTACATTGAACCTCTCACCAACACAAGCATACATACGTGCACCTCACACAATAAACGCACTAACACTAAGTGGTCCAGACTCCGGATTACTTTTTGCTTCAGAAACGCCCCTGCATGTTTACTGTTGACCATAATCAACTCTTACTCCTGGTACACTACAAGGTCTGATACTTTCCAGACAGTTATTGATTACTTATGATTTAGTTACGCGTTTATTAATAAGTACATACAAATAAAAAAAACATTACATAATTTCCTTACATTTATATTGTTTAACTTGTGTATAGATTAATCGTTACTCAACGGTCCAAGTGTAACTCCAATTATGTATCCACTAAGCAATTTGAACGCGTAAAAACGTAAGCCAACTTCATCAATGAAGTCTATTTTAATCTGGTATTTTCTTCTCTCGGCGCTACGTGGAATTATATTTCTAGGTTCAAGCCGAATCTCACGCTCAACTCCATCATCATCTGCCCAAACCATAATTTTGTATTTCCCATAAGAGACTCTCGCAACTGCTCCTTCGGAACTGCTACCTTCGTAAAAACAATAAAACAATATTAGCAATTTAGAAAGATTCAAAACTTATCTTAAAATCAAATATTAAACACCTATTAATTTATGCATTGAAAAATATGAGAATGTCACTCTGCTTTTAATATTAACGTGATATCTACATGTAGTTGATTTTTAAATTTTCTATTCCGATTATTAAATTTTCCGAGTAGAATAATTAATTTTCCAAAAATTTACGCCTCTTTAATGAATGCTTATTTCAAAACAACTGACAAGCAATAATCAAACAGAACATAGATATCTTTTCATAAATTTAGGTGGACATCAATGTTAGAAAAATGTTGGTTCATTAGGTTTAAATTAGTGTGAAGTTTTATTAGAAGGTAACGGAAAGCATGGAGATTCACAAGCAGCTCAGGCACTAGAGCAACGAAAAGCTGTATTCGAGGATAGAAGACGATCCTTGAAAAAAATGAAAAAGAAACAGAATGCTAGTGAAGATGCGTTAAAAAAACCAAACGCTTGCTAAAAACATCTTGGTCCTGATGCAATATATAATGTAAATTCAATTAGAGTTTTTAAATAAAACCATGTTGAAGTCACTAAGAAAAATTTTGAAATCACTAGAACATCGGATAGTGTATACACGTCGATCAATGGTATAGTTTGAATTATGCGAGTCTCTTTCCATCAAACGAATCACGAAGCCTTCACATTCGGTTATGCAAACTTTTAGATGATAATATTATGAAAGGCGATGGCATGCATGAGAATATTAGATTGTTAAGTTAGATGTATTCAGGAGAGATTTCAGCATCAACAACAAATCATTATCTATAGAATTAAATTATGAAACCAAGCTCTGTCGAATTTTTCAGGCTACTTGGAAACACGACAATAATCGAATGGCATTGATAAAAGCCCTTGGCAGAATGTTTGGTTAACACAAAGCAGGAGCATTGATTGATGTATCCAAGACTCGAGGAGACATTTATTTTCATTCCAAATATTACTTTACTGACTCACAATCATGTCATCAGAAGAGAGCAATTATAATGTATGGTCGAGCTTCCGTAATCGAATGCAATACCCTTGAATAAATCGTATTAGCAAACGAATGGGTTACGTAATGTATAGATCACAATCCATTAAACTGATCTTTATAAAAAGATAGAGATTTTACGTGATTAACAGTTCACTTGCTAATGAAAACAGATCAGAAGAGTGTGCTTGGTTTTATCTATCCCCACATTGTACCAACAACGGCTTGAACGAGGAAATGAGTTAAGTCAAAATAACTTAATTGAACTACTTCTAATTGAAATTGCTAAGGAATAACACTCAATTCCAGCGCAACGTCTATCTTATCTCCTCAATATTCACGTGTGAATATCAGATTATCAAAAGTACAATTGCAGCTGGTATAAAAAAAATTAGGGTCAAGATAAAATGGTTAAAGATCAGCGATTTAATAGGATTGGTAGCATATTGGTAAATAGCTTTAAATGAGTGGATATACTTGAAATACGTCTCGTCCTTTCGATGGAATAAGTTTAATTAATGTGGTGTGCATACGGATCGCTTGATTGCAAAAGAAGGCCAAAAGGAGATCCATATGACCTGGACATGATTTTAACAAATATTTGATTGAAATATATCTAAGTACTATAAGTCATAACTTCGTGGTTCGCGTTAAAGCACTCACGAATTTTATCAGCAAAAATAATTAGATCTTTATTGGAAAATTATAAGATTTCTGGTGTCAAGTAGGGTTCCAGAATCATGAAATTCTTTATTTTCAGATCGTGGCATGGATTATAAATTATTTCTCCTCTGAGATGGAAGATGAAATACATTCCAGAAGAAGCACACAGCAAAACAAAATTCTTCAGATTTTCTAGGACGCTAGCCTAGCGACTACAACTAATAAGTATACGCTTACCTAATGTGACTTTTTACTTTTCGGAAAAGCTCAAGAAAGTGTACATTCGTGAACACTTGTAAGAAACATCTGAGGCAAAAAGTGCTTAAGCGTGACAAAACAGGTGGAGCTACTGGTTCACGAAAGAATTCGGATTTAGAATAATGTTGTGAGCACAGGAAATTGAAAAGTGAAACTCAGACATTAAGCATTTTGTTCGAAAATTCAGACACGACAACCGGTAATTAAGGAATCGAGATCCATGATGAACATATCCAGCTCTTTTCCTGACTGACTCGGGACTGATTCCTAAACTGTACGCAGCTACAGCAGGCAGCACTTTCCATCTGGATTGCATTTGTTTTGGCAGCCAAGCAGAACTTAAGACTCTTATATCTGAAGAGTTTGCTTCCAGAACTCTACAGTTTCCGTCAAGATCTTCTTAAGCTTTCTAGTATAAATGGGGTCAGTCTGATCTAAGTTAACGACAAAGGTATTAAGAGTAATGGGAAAGCAGACGCTCTTGTTAAGATGGGAGGTTCACAGCCCCTGATCGGCTCGTAATTCTACTGCGATATTTCGTACACATCGACAAAAAGAGCTCTTGATAAATGGCTCCCAGAGGAGTATGCCAGATATTGGAATAGAACCCAAGAAATGGTGCATCATAAAAATTTTATGTGCCGGTCAACCAGTACAACATTATCTTACAATTAATGTTCTTGCGCAACCTCATGATGATTCAATTTTATAATATAGATATCCTCTGGAGGTAGATGGCCTAAATCAAGCCAAGACAGATGCAGAGAAAAGTTTAAAAAACTCTCGATGAAAACATAATTGTCACTTCTTCCTCAAGTACGCGAATCTAGCCACTAGAATAAAGGAACAGAATTGGGCACACTGAAAACGTTCAATATGTATAAACAGATTGCTTTTAGCTATTGAAACAGCCGCCCTAAAATTTAAAGTGGAACAGTAGCCTGATAATGATGAACTCTCTCTAGGATGTATGGATAACTATGACTTTATTCAAGCAAAAGACATTGATTTCACGAGTAATGAAGATTAAGAACCAGACTCATTAGAACCACATGTGGATATTTACGTTTTCGTTTATGTAAGCAGCTAAATGTCTTAAAAAATTCATAGGAGGCCTTGAATATCACAGCCAGCATTCCAAAATGTTAGATCAGCTTTAAATAGATATGGAAGCAACCAATCTTTGTCAGAAAAAGGTCTGCGTGTTCCTAAAAACGGAAAGATCCATCATTGCGATTTAGGACAAGCAAAGATGTATCAAGACGTAGTTGACAGGCTCCGATTGAGTGGAAATACCAAGGAATCCATAGAGCAAATTATTGATAGTCGTCACGTAATGATTTAGGAAAATAAAGCCATGTTATCAGTTTGAGTCAAGTGTACAAAGTAGTCTTTTATTACTTATTATTTAAAAAATTGACGAAGCTTATTTTTCTCTTAAGCTTAAAATGATAACAGTTGATTATGTCGAAGGCATTTTGATGAGAGTTTGATTTCTTTAGTAGGCTTCACGGGGCTGACAAGTAAATATCATTACTCTCGAATGAATTTTTTAAATTTAATCAGGTGATCTGATTATAGCAGTATGCCTTATTTGACATTTTAGACAAAGACTGGTTTGTTATCCCACTATTCATCAACTGGGTTGCAGCTAAATGCATATTAGGAGAATCAGTAGCTTAAGGGGGATTCAAACAACCAGAAACTTATTAGAAGTGCATGGGAAAATAGTCATAGGTAGCAGCTTGGAGATCGAAGCCCAGACCTCATAGAAGATGATTTTACGTTCTTTCGAAATATTTGAACAAAAGCTTGCATTAAAATCCAAATCAATCTGAAATAAGCTAACTGGAGTTCCAAATTAATTTTTTAAAGCAATATTATTAAATTTATAAAAAAGTTAATAAGAAACATATTGTATAGCTTCAAGAAATTGAAAAATAGCTTTGGTAATACTTACTTGCGATAGCATTATATTTCATATTTTTCATTCCTACAATGTATCCATTAGGTAATGTGTAGACCAAGAAAAATATATCGTACTTTTCTGCTAGATAGGTCTTAATGTGATAATTTCTAGGTAGATTCATACTGGGATATATATTTCCTGATTCCAAACCAACTCCCGCAATTGTTCCATTCCAAGTGAGCCAAACCCCAACTTGATGGCCTTCATAATAAAAATCCCATGTGGATTTGGCGTTATATGTGCGCTTTAAATAAGGACGTAGTTCTTCAGGTAGCCCGTGTACGGATGGACCAGCTCCGTGTCCGGATGGACCAGCTCCGTCTCCGGATGGGCCGGCGTTGAGTCCGGGTGGACCAGTGTTGTGTCCCGATGCACTTATTTCTGTAAAAAAACGAAGATATGGTAGATCGCCAAATAGTTTAACAGTTTCGACAAAAGAGATTTTTCGAAAATTTGTTTTCCAAACTTTGAAAAATATTTAAACAAAATAAAAGTTAATTTACGGGAGTATAGACAAATAAAAATAACTGGTCTAAGCTAAACTAAGGAGCAACCCTTTTAGGTCGTAGTAGCAAAGCTACCTGGGTTATCGAGGGAGCGAGTGCTCATGCTCCCAAGACATGATGTGATCGCCGTGTCAAGGAGTGAATAGCCCCAGGTAAACATTATCCTTTAACACGTTATCCCGCCCCCTGAGTCGACGCAAACATTTTGGAGTTAAACATGATGTGCCTTAAAAGAGACTTTAGAAATGTTTTTTAATTTAGTAGTCACTCACGGAACAAAAATAGCTGACAAACACAAACCAAAACCTGAAAAAAGGGTGATTTGACCCGGGACCCTTTTCTAACCCCTTACCAAAGGGTGACCGCTCTAAGAGGTAATCCTACCATAAGCGGTAAAAGTATCTAACACCGATTATAAAGACCAAATTGCCGTGGTGGAATAACATTTGACTTAGCTTTCTATAAAAAGGAGAAGCGGTATAGTAGAGTCCAAAAAAAAAATCAAGTTCGCATAACAATTAGTCAAAGTGTCAGCAGGCTCCAGAAACACAGGGTTTCCCTTAAGCGCAGATGGCTGAATACGCCCTGGTGAGGGTTCTCGTTGCGTCAAGTTATCCTAAAGTCTGTCTAATTTTAAATGAGCTTAACAGTCTAAGGGAAGAAATATCGAAAGAAATTGACGCATTACCTTGCGAGGGGTGTACCATAAGTTTCGGCGATATCTTTATTAGATCAGAGGCCATCGTAGTGCAGATCGCAGAACTCTGGTCGAAAGACTGGAAAGTATAGAGAACACCAGAATTCAATCTCAATGAGGGACTGAACCTGGTCCTAAAGGGGACCTCTGATCTTTTAGAACCCCAAACCTACAAACCCGAATCTTAAAAAGTATACTCTATCAGCCAGGGAATCAAATCGAAGAGACAAGCTGAATTCTAGTTGTAAGTCTCCCCAAATCTCAATAAGAATCCTTATGTCAGGAGCATCCGCAAATGCCCCGAATTAGACTATCCATGGCTGAGACTAGAATCTCCATGATGTTCATGAGGTTCTTGATTTACCTCCATGCTCAGAAGAACTGAAGACTGAGACAGAGTAATGGAAAGTATCGAGTGAGGACTCTCTAGCGGACTACCCTAGGATTAAATATTGGGACATATATAAATAGGCACTCGAAGGCAGGGTCGTGGAATTACCCAAAAGCTACAATACCATAAACTCCAGAAACTTTTGGGCTCTCCAAAATGATAAAAAATAATGATCAAAAAAGAACCTCTTTCCGGATTGATGTGAAAAACATTTTGCAAATATCGATGGATGATTCTACTGTTAGCTGGGGATTTCTAAAAGAAATAAAAAAGGATCTAACCGTTGAAAAACTGCTTGAATTAGGATGTTGTGCTCTTCACAATGTTCACGGCGGCTTTAAAGACGCTATAAAAGAAACCGAATGGAAGTTAGTAATGTATTTACGGTCCCTATATAATCTCTTCAAGAATGTGTCTACAAGAAGAGCAATATATGCGCAGTATACAGAGTCCGACATTTTTCTCTTGAAGTTTTGCGCCATTAGGTGGCTTATGAATCCCGAAGTTGCTCAAAGAGCTATTAATATTCACGAAAATGTAAAAAAATCGTAGAAGGTGTTAACGAAGACCAAATCGAGCCGAAATGTGAAAGTTTCAAAACGATACAATTTGTTATCAAAGATCCTCTTTCTCGTGCCAAGCTGGCTTTCTTCAAATCTTTATCAATGTGCCTTTTCTTCATACAGCTCTTTGCCTAACTTTGAGGAACATCATAAACCGATTCATTGTAAGCGAAGTTATGGAATCGAATTCTACGATCAAGGTTGAAGACATCAAGGAGAAAAAGAATTACTTACCTACAAAGGAAATTGTTTTAGGATTTGACACTTTAAAAACAGTTTAGAAAAGCTAACCTCAAACTTGTAGATGTCACGAAACTTCGTGAAGAATGTCGGTCGGCAATGCAGAAATTCATTATGAAGATGATGAAACGTTCTCCCTTGTTTTTATTATTATTATTGCATCAGATGTAAATCTTAGTAAAAATCGTCTTACTAAACTATTGTTCATCCTAACAGAAAAAGATCGTATCAGCGGATCAACTGGAGATGTTGTTCTCAGAGAATTTAAGGAAATTGTAATACTTCCCGAAATGCTTGAAGCTACAAAATCTTACGCAGGCACTGAAACACGCATAGACCATTTCTGGAGAGAGGATGTTGGGAAGAATTATGAAAACTTCATGCTGGTTGTAAAAATTATATGTTCTCTTTCACATGGGAATTTTTACCTACTATAATAAACATTTTGTCATCAAATTCTGGGGAATGATAGCTGACATGCTAACGGAAGCCCCCGAACTCATCGCTTGTGAAATAATTTAGAAAATTTAATTTTGCTCAATTTGATTAATGTTTGTTTATTTTGAGGTTATGCGTGTTACAATTCTCCGAGACTTTAATACCAAACTAGGCCATATTTTTTGCCGTAAACTTGGGACTAGCAAGTAAAACTATTAATTAATGTCCCCTAACTAACCTCGTTTGTAGGCAATCAAAAAAGTTTATTTCCTAAATAATTTCTAAGTTGCTACCGATAGAATCGGTACGATAAAGACCTACATTATCTGAATGGCAGAGAACTGGAAAGGTGCCTAACCTCAAACTAGTGCACATGCATAAAATGTTTTTTTAGCACAATTAATTTTGTTTCTTATTATCCCTCAAAAAAGAGTTTTGAGATACCCTTTCAAATATTGTATAGCATCTCCGAATGCATTTTTAAATTTTTTTCATTTTTTTATAAAAAAAGCTGAGAAAACTGAACCCGTTTTATCACACGAGGAAGTATCACTTCTTCTTACGAACAACTTTTTATGAATAAATTTTTCTGAAATAAACCAAATATTTAAAATATTTTTCAAAGTGCCCAGTTACAGGAAAAAACTTTCCTGAAATATTCAACCTTTTA
The DNA here is from genome assembly GCA_010014905.2 of Druon quercuslanigerum. NCBI lineage: Eukaryota > Metazoa > Arthropoda > Insecta > Hymenoptera > Cynipidae > Druon > Druon quercuslanigerum. The sequence continues at coordinate 8,632 of JAAAKG020137779.1, forward strand.
ACCTTGGAGATGACCTTTCAAGGTCACCTTGATAGTTTTGTCGTCTTTTTCCTTATGTCATGGTTTTTTTCACGGATTTTAATCAACCTGGTGTCAATTTAAACATCGCTTAAAAATACTTTTCGTAAATTTTTTCCACAAATTTTAGCGCGAAATTCAAATTTTGACAGACATTCAAATATTTTAAGTAAAATTTTCTCAAAGATGAAAAATACACACATACATTACACATACACATACGCGCCTTCTAAACCATTTTGTTTGTTTGGTTTGAAAAATTGGTTAACTTTTGTTAATAATAGTGGACAAAAAGTTAACATTTTCAGAAAAAGCACCATAACTATCGAGCATTAATATAGGAGAATATATTCATAAATAATAATTATTTATTTAAATAATTATATTTGATACATTGCATTAATTATTAATTCGCTATGAGTGAACAGTTGACAAAAAGTAAAAATTTGCAGACAAAACGCAAACAACTCTCGCATCAATGTAGGAGAAGACAGTTATAAATTAAAATATATTGTTTAAACAATTACCAAAATTGAAAAATTTAAGGAAAAACTACAACTGTCTAGAATTTTTGTAAGATAATATTATTATAATAATAATAAATTGTTTAAACAATTGTTTTTGTTATAATTTACTATTAATCGTTTTAATCTAAATAAAAATTTGGAAAATGTCACAACTTTCTAGTTGCATTCTAAAAGAAAATTGCTAAAAACGATATTAAATTGTTTAAATAATCGACGTGAGCATCTAGTTATTAGTGGAAACTAGTATTACTAAAAATACAATATTTCATAAAAATAGTTCAATATTCATTCAATAAATATTTCAGTTGAGTTTTCAAAAACAACATATGAATTTTAATAAAAAATTAAATGTTCTACAATTCTTTAGCAAAACTGGAACAGCCATTATTTAGTGATAAAATTAATGTCCAACAAAAAAAACGAATTTTCAACAAAATGAGTTTTCAAACGTAATATTTTAAATTTTTCAGATGATAGAATAATTTAGTACAGAATTTAACAAAATAGTTGAGTTTTTAAGGAAAAAAAATTTTCAACTAAAATTATCATTTTGCAGTCAAACTGTGCAAGATACGAAAAAAAAGATTCAACAAAAATAGTGCATCGAAAAATTATTTACAATTTTGTTATCCATCACTTTTTTACAAGATATGTAGTTTTTGGTTTATTGATAAAAAAACGACATTCAAAGTAAAAAAAATTTAATTTTCAAAAAAGAGTTAAAACTAATCAAAATTTTTCATAAATAATTTTTTTAAAGTACTTGTAGTTTTTTTAATGAGAAATAAGAAGATTGAAATTTTAAAAATATTAAATTTGTTTAAAAATGACACAAGGTACGATAAAAATAAATAGATAAAAGTTTTTCACTCAAAAAGGATCTAATGATTTGTTACTAATAATTTTTTGATAGCGACGAATAAAGTGTTTTTGAATCGTTTAAAATAATTAGAAAAACTAATTTTTTGGCAAAACGACATAACAGACAAAAAATAAAAACACAAAATTTGTTCAACTAAAAATGATCTACTTTGTTATAAACTCTTTTTAAAAAAATATTATAAAAATAATAAAATTAGAATTCGTTTAAGAGAAAAAATATTTTTCTGCCATATTATGTAGCTTTGTTATGAATAATATAAATTAGCAAATAGAAAGTAATCATGTTTTTTGCATTTCTATGCAAATAAGATCGAGCAGAATTTTTTACTCAAAAAAGGGACGATAATTTTTTTATTTTTTAACCTTTATTATTTATGAAGAAACATCAAATTTATGTTTTAAAATTTTTCAATTTTATTATTGCTGAATAACAAATCCTACACAGATGATACACAGCAATTTTTTTTAAAAAAAATATAATAGGTAATAATAATAAATAATAAATGATAAAATTTTGTTTAAACAATTGCTGTTTACAATAATAAATTGTTTACTGTTATCAAAATATTCTTTAAAATTTAGAAGGTAGTTATTTGCAGTTAATTCCATCGAAAAAATTCAGTTTTTACGTCGAGTAATAGCCTAATAGTGCATTTGTTAATTAAGGTAGTTTAAACAATTATTTATTTTTATTTTGTGGCCAAATATTATACTTAGGTCTTATTTCGAAGTAATATGTGATCGATCCCATTGAAAAAAAACTTTATTTATTTCATCCAAAAATACCTGATACGGATATTTTTTTATAAAAATTGCTTTTAAAATAACAAATTATTTATTAACTTTTATTAATTCTACTAAAAAACTATTTATGTTCATAAATTGTTTATATTTAGTGTTAATCAAGTGCGGAATCGCCACAAATCCCCAAGAAATGAATTTTATTCACTTATTTGTTAATAAAAAATTAAATAAATTATTTAAAATATGCATCGCTGTTGGACATCTTTTTTGGATAGCTGCTCTTAGTTTTTTTAGGTATTTTTTATTGAATCAAAGCATTTTTTAACAACCGGTATACTTGAAAAGTCAATTTTTTTTTCATTTTTGTTAAAACTGAGAAAGCACTTTTAGAAAATTCATAATAAGTGTTTTATTTTACTCTTTATAAAAATTTTTTTATAGCCTTGTTATTAAAAAAAAATTTTTTTGAATTTTAAATAGTTTAAACTTTTAATATTAGAAAATGAAAAATAAGGAAGGTGAATGTGCGTTTAATTAAGTTTCAAGAAATTGCAGTCTCATCATTTTTCAACAAAGTTAAATCTGATAAGCAATCTAGTTCTTTTTTAACTTCACGATTTCTCATGTTTTTCATTTTTACAGTCTTTTTTAAATTAAGCAATATTTACAGCCTTAAATAAATTCACTTTTTTTTTTAAGTTGGTATTTATTCAATAGGCAATTTTCGGAATTTTTTTTTTTTTAATAGAACCAAATGAAAAACTAAACCTAAATATGTCTTTTTTGACAAATTTATTTTTTGTAAAACATTAATTTCCTTTGGTGAAGCTTGAACAATTTTGTCATAAAAATATTTATTTTCCTTCTTAATTAATATTTACAGCTGAAAAATTAATTACACAACTTTCAGTTTAAAATTAAAATATTTTGTTTCAAAATTCGTTGTTTTTGATTGAATCAAAATATTTTCTATTTATGTTAAAATCATTCTTAGTTAAAATATTAATTTTTACACTTATCGTTGAAATTTTTTTTTTTTGAACTTCCCTCAGAAAAAGAAATTTTCAATTTTAAACTTTTTTGTATTGTATTAAACCTCTTTTGTTTTTTAATTCTGCTCATCTCTTGTTTTGTTTTTCCAAGAATTTACTGTTTAAATTTGTTATTTTATTTTTTTACAATTTAAAGAAAATCCACTCGTCCGATCTAAAAATAATTAATAACAAATGTATAGATCTTTTTAGGGGGAACAACTTTAGTCTGTTATTATTATTTTATACCTTGTGTCGCTTTCCGAAAAATGTAATTTTTTAATTTCAAACATTTTTTTACGATTAAAACAAAAATTACGGGTACTGTCGACAATAGGAGAAAGAAGGAAAAATAGGAAATAGGAAAAATAGGGAAAAAAATCGTAGGAAATTTTGAGTTTAAAACTGAAGATCTTCATATTTTGAAAATTTGAAAAAAGAAGCTTTAATAATTAACAAGTCCAAGCAAAAACGATAAAAAGTAAGTCTACTTATTTAGTTTATTATAATATTACCAACAGAATTCAGAAGAACTAAGAAGATGAAGACCATCGTACAAATGAACCTTATTATTTCCCAGTAAAAAAAAATGATAAACGTGGAATTTTTAGAACACCGTAACTGATGAATACTCTGATTTGCCTTGTATATATACTATTCTGAGATATTTGTTCAGTGCTTTCGTCTTCCAGCCGAGAGATCGTTTTTTTACGATTTTTCTAAATTCCTTGGAATTTTTCCAAATACATTAAAATATTTTAAATTAAAAAATAAAAAATAAGAAATAAATGAAAATATCCTAGAATATTTGAAATGTTTACAATCTTATGAAATACCCTGAAATTTGTTCAAGCTTGCGAAAATTCCTTGGAATTTTTCAAATTACATTAATATATTTTAAATAAAAAAATAAGAAATAAATGAAAATATCCTAGAATATTTGAAATGTTTACAATCTTATGAAATACCCTGAAATTTGTT
>JAAAKG020137780.1:0-12814 GCA_010014905.2 Druon quercuslanigerum
GAGAAAAATAAAAGAGCCCAAAAATCGGCATCGGTGCCCAAAAAAAGCCCAAAAATAGCCCAAAATTCAGACATAAACGGAATGTCGAAATTCGATTGTGGAGGTGCTAGCAGAACGGACCTCAGGAATCGTCATTGTGATTCAGGACAGTTGTCATTACATGGAGATGTCCACAAATACATCTAGCACATTATTGATGGTTGTCGCATATTGTCTAAGAGAGAGTATACGCACAGACTTACCAATGTTTTGGGAATTATACATTAACAACTTGCCGAAACGCTAGGATTCATTACCCAACCGTTGCCTTTCTCTGCATATCCAGTGCACGTTTGTGCACATAACTGGATTTTGCAGTTAGCCTATACAACCAAGATTCATTAGTATAGCGAGCTAAGGCATCAAGTAAATACTATATACAAGAAATGTGAAACATCTATCTATTCATCTTATTGCCATTGTGGCCAGTTGCAATATGCACACAAGATGCGCTCAACACATCGAACATCTAAACACTTATCGCATTGTAAGAAACTTCCTGGACCATGAGGAAGTAGGCGACTGAATCCCTATAGAATGGCAGATGAATGCTCTATAAAAGCATCCAGAGGCAACTGATGTCACCTTCAATTGTCTCGGTTGCTTTGTAAGGACAACAGCGGTAAAATACGAACTCCAAACTACACCACACACTAGATTTGATGCCTACTACAAGATCACCGCAAGATATTTCAAATAGCGTATTAAGTTTATAACATCCTATCCATCCTAACTATCCAGTAGTCAGGTATTTTTTGTATTTAATATATTATTGAAAATACAGAAGAACCAAATTTTCCCTTTCCTTAGTAACTATGGAATAACCGCCTCAGATTATCTATATTTTATGAATGTTGATCGTACCACAATTTGCTCAAGTTATTTATAAAAATGCAAACCTTAAGTGAAGTGGCAAAATTATTTAAAAATAAGTGAAATCTGGTAAAATGCAATATAATTTTTATTTATTAGTAAAACACTTTGAAATCAACTGCACTCACGTTTTTAAAAAAAACATCACTAATATTCCATTGTCCAGAGAATGTGAAAATAAGTAAAAAAATTTCGTAACAGTAAAAAGATACAAAATTTGATAATAAAGATGCCCATGTTTCCCGTTTTAGGCCATGAACTGAACTAAAAGCACCCCCCCCCCCCTGTCAGTTCCAAGGCCATCAAAGGTCCCTCCTTATCCCTGTTTCATATTAAGGGACTATTTCTATTTTCAGAGCACATTATCTAACTTGCGTGCTTCCTACATCAGGCAAAGTTACACTTTAAAATTTTCATATAAAAACTAATAAACTTTAGCTTTCGCAACTGTTCGTCACTATCGATCAGATAGGAGTAATTTTTGGGCGTGGTCCACGGAAATCAGGCTGACAGGGGTTGCGTGATTAGCCAGGAACATAATTGAAGGGGGTCATTCCAAGCAGTTACCTTCAAAAACTACCCTGAATTATTGTTTCATGCTTGAGCGAATGGTCACAACTATTTGAACTACATATTTGCTTCGACGTTCTGTTTTTTTTTCGCAAACGAAATGTAGTGCATCGGCGGCAAAAAATATCTACCTACTACATACCAGGCTGCCTAAGGTGTGTGTGCGTGTCCAGTGCTGTCTTTGATAGACTGCTTCCATAACCTGAGAATAAAATCATTGTTATTTTTAATGAAACATTTGTTACATCGAGAAAGCAATTACTAGTAATCATAGTCTTACTGTTAAGAATACGAATGTTAGGAAACAGCATACAAAAGAGCTTGTACTTTAGCATAATTATATTAACAAAGAATCTATTAACTTTAGAGTCTAATTTTTCATCTTTTTGTTTAAAAAATCATTCGAAGTTTGAAAACATTATTTTGCTTACATGAATTTGTTGGCACTTACATTCTTCTGTCGTGACACCCTTTAACCTTTTATGATTTCCAAATTCAACCGGGAATATAAAATAACATTTAATAGAAACCCCGACTTTCTCTACTTTTCGAATATTTTTAAAAATGGTGTGCTTATATAAAAACAGCATTGGGCAAGTTTCATGCAGACGGAATATCTTTTGTGACCACAAGATTTTTTTTTAAATTGATTTTTTTATTTTCCTTGCGAACGATGCACGATATTATAATAAGGTAAAACGTTTTTTTGCAGGTAATTTTTAAATTAATAAATTTGTTTAGAATTTTTGAAATCGTTCATTATTTGAAAAAATTCGAAGATAAAATGTGTCGAAAAATTCATGATCTTCAATATTTGTTCATTATTTGTAAAAAATGCAAAGATAAAATTTTTCTAACAAAAATTACCATGGTCACAACTATAGTTTGGCCCATATGAAACTTATAAAATTGCGTAATCATTCAAATAACAATTCAGCAAAATACTTAAGCAAAAGATAGGGGTTTTGTGAAACTCGTCTTAATATTTTTAGAAACACAAAAGCCATTTTGGTAATTTTATTTTAAATTTTGAAAGGGTAAAATTAACCTTACCAGAGTCAGGGACAAAACCGTAAATTTCTCATTTAAGTATAAAGTAATAAAGAACTAAAAAAAAAATCGTATTTGCATAGGGAATTTTTCTCAAAACAGTAATATACGTGTCATCTTATTTCCCTTGAAAAATAAAATATTAAAGAGGCGAATGATATTCTGTAACTTTAAGTTGCTCTGCCTGCATGATTTTAAATGAATTCATTCTATCCATAATACTAAACCATTTTTTTATATAAAAAAATTGGGCTTCGTCAACCTGTACTACTTTTCCTTCAATAATTATATATTGTGTTACGAAACAGCAATGGCCCATTTACTGGCGGCACGCACAAGTGCTGATCGGCTTGCAAAATCTTCCGAGTTTGCATAAAAGATTTTTGCCTAGAAAATTATCATTTCTATTTATTTAACTAAACGTTTATATTTTTTTAAAATTAAATTCAAATATAATAAAAATGTCAGAATCTCACGGCGCTGACTTATCCTTGAAATGTTATATTAAAATACTTATTTTTAGTATGATTATAATATTTTTATCTTTTTAATTTTGCCGCTTTATAAACGAATATTATCTAAATTATAAATGTTCAATTGAATTAAGGGAAATGCAAATTTTCTATAAAAACACTTTTATTGGAGTGAATGTGCTGAAGGTAAAAAAAACCTTTTTTTTCATGTGAATAAAATGGTTAACCACTCATATTTTAACTGGACTTAAAATAATACCCGTTTGAAGATTTTGAGTTTGCCCCCACTAGGGTCATTGTGATTTTTCTCTTTACTAGGTTGGCCCTACATTGGAAAACTAAGAAGAGCCCCCATAGTTTCGACCTGCTCACCTTCGAAGGCCCCACGTAGGCTGCCCACGAATGCCCAATTATGTGGCCCTCTGTAGTGCCCAGTGAAGCCCCCTGTAAGGCCCACATAGGATCTTTAGTAGTTTCCCCCTTGATTACCCTACAAGAGTATTTTAAAATTTTTGAAAATTGAGTTTAATTTAGATTCTTTAGCGTTTACACAAAATTTTAATATTATTATATACAAGAATTTGTTTTTTGACGTTTATTCTCCATGTTAAAAGAAAAAGAAAACGATTGGGTTACATTAACCTCAAAAGTGGCAATTGAAGAAAACACCGACGTATTAAGTCGAAACAAAAAACACCTTCTTCTTGGAAAAAATCTTTTAACTTTTTCTTCATAATATAGACGTAATCTAGACAGTTAAGGAAGTACTAGTGGATTGCGTAAAAATCGACACTTACACTCTCTGTCTAAAATCAGCTGTTTCATGAAGTGCTCCAATACCTTTAGACAGTTAGTGTAATAGGTTGGAGTCTCACTATCTAACTATTCAAGCTGTTCCATGATACGCTAACGTTCTATCGAGCACATAGTGTAATAAAGTTCAATGCGAGGGAATATTTACTCTTCAAAAACTTGTTCGGAGTAATGCCAATTACATCTTGTTACGCATTATTACGACATATTAGGAGTAATTATCGCGCTATTACGCATTATCATGCTTTATTACATAATTATTACCCATTATTATACAATTATCATGCGGATATTACGGCACTATGGAAGAGTATCGCAGCAATATAAGATAAATTTCCTTCTTATTTTTTAACTTATAACGAAAGATTACTATACGAAATGTGCACGATTATGAATTACCATTAATAGACATGCAGCTTGGTTATCCGCGTTCCAAAAAGTCTTACCAAATTTTTGCCCCTATTTCCGAAAAAAAATTTTAACAACTTTGTAAATAGGCGAAGAATTTTTTCGAGGACTTGAAAACTATCCAATGACAAAAGTTCACTAGGGAAAAAAATTGCTAAGACATAAATTGCGTAAATAGAAATACGCTCTTGATAATGTATTTCCCTAGCGCTATGCGCTCGATCATGTCCCTTTTCCCAAATTTGTGCACAGGGCCTTTAAAATTAATGGTCAAACCCTCTATAACTGAAATTTAGTGATTGTGAATATTCTTTTGTTAAAGCTCCTTAGGTTTTAATCAACATTCTCATCACGTGTCTCATATACCTTGTCTTATAAAAAAATAATTTATAACAAATTTGTCGATCTTTTTGGGTGAACAACATTTGTCTATTCAATTTTTTCGAATTTTGTGCCGTTTTTCCAAAAATTTTAAGTTTCTTAAATTTCATTTTTTAAAGTTAATCCAAACACTATGGATCCCTTAAAAAAATGTAATGTATTTTCTTAGTATCTTGTGTTCGTTTTACAAAAAATTAATTAAACCATGTTTAATGTTATTTTTTACGATTAAAACAAAAAGTACGCTATTTTCCAGTTTTGATGCCTGGTCCTCAGCTTAGTTAAGTTATGATAATCACTTCTAAATACAAGCGATTTCATTTTAAAAACTAAATGTAATTTTAAGGCGTGAAATGTATAATCGCCTAACAGACGAATTGATATGTTAGCTCTTATGCATATACATATTTAACTTCGCAGAATACGAATCTTTGGTCAAATTTTTGAAATGCAAAATAGCTGATCTAATATGGCGACTCAAAATTAAAAAATCGTATCCATGGTTGAAGTTTCAGCAGCTAATGCTGCGGGTGGAATCAACTCTATTTCCAAAATTTTTAGGGATTCGTATTCTACGACCCCAAAAACCTGTAAAAATAAGGTTTCACGGAAATGTTACAAATTTTCGGATTTATTATCATTTTCAAACTGCCATATCAAATCAGCTGTTTTAAATTGTTGACCACGGATTCGTATTTTGTGACCCCAGAACCTGGTCAAACTCGACGGCTTTACTGCATAGTGCTCCAGTTTTGGTTCTGTCCGTATAGCGATTTTTCCTACTCGTATACAGCTCTAAGTCACTCTTAGTAAACTTTTCAGGAGAGATGATTTAAGTTTAGAAAGTCTCCAATATTTAGGCACAAGGTATAAATTAATGCAAATTTAATTTTTCAGTCTGCAAATCACAAAAAAATTTTATATTGGCGTTTAAGCTCATTTACGCAGAACACTTCAAGCTTTTAAATGACTTTTTTTTATTACGTTAGCATTATATATATATATATATATAGATGCCAAGGGTCTTAAGCTCTTTTTCGTCCATTGAAACACCACAAACGATTCGAGTAGAACCGGAATAGCAAGCATGTTAGTCGCAGATACTTTGCTCAACGCCGACAGATTTGAAGATCAAATCTTCCGAACAAGCTGCTTGTATCTGCTTCGGAGAGGCTCCTTCACTGGTGTTGCCCCCAGAACGTACATTTGAGGCGCACCCAGGTATGTATGGGTGTCTCCAGTGTCAAGATGTCTGATAACACTAATATCCACAAGCTCAGGGTCCATACCAATCTCTCCTGTGTACTGCTTGATGATATGTAAAGCACTCTGAAATGTGCTTTCACCAAAAGCATGGATCTTAGGTCATCCATATAAAATACATAAGTGACCTAATGCTCGCAATGATTTGTGTGGCTACTGAGGTATCCAGAAGAATGTTGCTGTACGAGAGTTAGAGGCAGAAGTGTGATGCAAAAAAGCAGAGGCATATCCAATTTGCTTGCTCAGTTGATGCATGTATCTTTTGGTCTTCTGATCCATCTCGGTTTTAGCATTTGATTTCAATCAGCCAAAGCTTTCGCAGCACCATAAACTGAACAATTGATGATCCAGAGCTCAGACTCATCCGAGATATCCTCACGATTGGAGGCATCCGGTACAGCCAGAACTTGGGGCTTAGGAGGTATCTGTATGGTAATGTGATTTCTTGTCCCGAAATCAATATCATTTCTCAGAAGGTGCCTGATTTCCGCGTTTAGTCTCAATGTCACTCCTCATCTTCGTCTGTCGCTTGTTCATCTTGCGGTTGAGGAAGCGCGCCGCGCACATATCAACATTTCAAGAGGCGTCATCTCCATATAAATTCCGCCTGAATTCCATCTATAATCCATCTAACTTCCAACTAACTTCCATCAAAATTATTTTCAGCACCCCGAACACTATGGTGATCGGCACTGTTTGCCGGCCCATTGTCACAAGATAATAAATGGAAATTTAGGGCTAATCTAAAATGAACTAGATGGTGGCCGTTTCTTAATTTTATTATCTCACGCACACTTGGATTTCTGACAAACTAACGCTTGAACTCCGTTAGTAATAGTAGCAGTTGAATTCTCTTTATATTAACAGAAAAAGTGTGTGGGTATATATATATATATATATATATATATATATATATATATATAGGGTGTACGTCCTTACATAAGGAATTCCTGAATAATAAGAAGGTTTAAAAAATGGACGTTTCTTCACCCTTCCAGTAAACAGGCGAAAATTCATGATAATTAATTATTTACATAATTGCTAAATATCTGAAACACAAAAATTCATTAATTGTGTCCTTAATTGCAGAAAAATATTTTTTGACGACTTGCACGGAGGAATATAGTTGTATCGAATAAATAATATCTAAACAAATACAAATTGTTTAATAATTACTAAATATCTGGTCGAAAAAAAATATTACTCTCTAAATATGTCAAATGTGGCACTAATTACAGAAAATAAATTTTATTAGTTTAAAAGAGAAAAAAATTTTCGAACAAATAAAATTGTTTAAATAATTAGCGCATATCATTGACAAAGATGTTACTCTCAATATTCGTTAATTTTCATATTAATTTCCGAAACTAATAACTTATTACGATATTAGGAAGAAAAAACGTCGAAAAAATTTTTAATTGTTTAACGAATTCCAAATTATATTTAATAAGAACTTACTACTCTTGGCATTCATCAACTTTATTTCATTTATCACCCGGTGTCTTTTTAATTTTACATGACAACAGGATTATTTTCCATCCTGTTCCGAGATAATATAATCCAGTAAAGGATGTGAATTTATTTACCGCTTAACACTAACATAAATTTGTTCACTATAAACAATGAATCCGCGAAAGCCTGCCAACTTTCAAAACTTATTCCACTAACTGAAGAAGTCTTCAATCTAAAACTATTCACTGCTGCCCAGAACGCTTTAGCGTTATTGCTATATGCAAGAGTATTCAAAAGACTACTCTCAAAATGCTTTATTTTTAAAATGTGAAGCTCAAGATAAACTTTCTTTATTTTCCTATGCTCACTAACATTTAGATCTAAAAATTAGGATCACTTACATGTGTTTAATGAGTCTTTCAATTTAAGACGAATCCTATCACATTCTCTATCGAATTAAGGTTTTTTCCACGTACTCGCCGAAAAGGCTTGGAAGCCAGGACTAACTTATTCGCTACTACCGAAATTGCAGATATGAGATTTTCGTTCAACACCTCTACATCCTCACCTGTACAAGAAACACCAGGCAAGACTAATATTTGCAAAAGATAGTGTATCATAGACAAAAGTGGAAGAAAACAATCATTCTAATCGATCCTGAAGCTGTGGCCTTACTAAAACAATGACAGTAATGAAAAAATAAAATTGAAAGAAGGTTGATCAAAAAATATTGTCGACAAATATACAAATAATGCATTTGTTTAATAAGTTTGTTTCAAACAATCATCAAACTGATCCAAAATTATGACTTTTGCTGAAATTATCATGAAGTTCCTAATTAAAAAAAGTTGATATCGAAAAAAACGAACTACTCTGTCAATAAATGCCGGGAAAATCCATTTGTTTATTGCATTTGTTTTAAAAAATCATAAAATTTATTAAATAATTATGAATGTTTCTGACATTGTTATGAAGTTCCGAACTGAGAGGACTAGCATTGAAAAAAATTAATTTTTCTGCCTAAAAATGCCCATATAATGCATTTGTCTTTGAACTTCTTTAAAAAAATCATGTGATTATTCAGCATATTATTAATTTTGCTAAAATTATCATAAAGTTCCTAATGAAAAAAGTTGAAATCGAAACAAATTAATTTTACTATCGAAAAATTGTCACCAAGCTCCTACTTAAAAAAATTTCTTTTCAAAAAAGCGAATTTTTCAGTCGAAAATGCTTGTTTAGTGCACTTGTTTATTATATTTGTTAATAATATTAACAATGATAATTGTTTGTGTATTATACAATATTGGAACATCTGTAAGTAAACTCACTCTCTGAAACTTAGGCGATTTCAACACTTCTTCTGTTATAAATGAGCTGCACGTTATTTTGAACGAAAAAAGTCATTTTTTCCCAGTGTGCGGCGGAGCAATAAAACCCGATCAACATGACATCGGGTTCAAAAAATTTTTAGGCACACATATTTTATCGTGTTGTGGGAACACAGGCCCAAATTTTACCAAAAAAATTCATGTCCGTCATTACGCAAATACAATGACGAAACTAACCCCCTTTGCGCCCCGTCCACAGGTGTTTTGGTAGGGTTTGGCGCTTGATGCCGCCACTCACGTGATTTATTTTTTTTTTTAATTCTTCAATCATGCTAATTTTGAGGTAAAATTAATTTTGTAATAATTAATTAAGGTACGTATGTTCAGGATTTGCTCAGGCAGCATGGTGGTTGTTTATTGCCCTATATGCAAACTATCATTTCCAATTTTTTTTATCAATATTCGCGATAACGCAAGGTCTGCTATCGGCGAGAAAATGAAAGGCAGTGAAACTTAAAAATTCAGCGAAAAAAAATGCTAGCGCAATACAAAAATAGGCATATGAAAGCTAAAAGTGTTCTACGTAAATGAGCTTAAATACGTTTATGTAAAAAACTTCTTGTGCTTTGCAGACTGAAAAATGACAAATTGCAGTCGAGAAATTTGAGAAATAATAAAAATTGTTGTTTAAAAGTACAAAAATGTTCAACTATGTTATCTTCAGTCAAAATAAATATATTAAAGCGATTCAACCTGTTAACTGTAACAGATAGGCTATGTAATTATTTTAAATCATTCGGAAGGATGTGATAGTCTTATTTTCTTTATGAATATCGCGATATTTTTAGACATTTTTTTTTCTTGGAAAACAAGTGCCAGAAAGCAGCCTAAACCTTTTTTTTGTCGTCGAGGACGTGCCAGGTGCCAGTCGGCAGCAAAAAAAAGTTCGGACTGCTTTCTGGCCCTTGTTTCTCAGCAAAAAAATGTCTACAAATATCGCGATTTTCACAAAAAACAAGACTATCATATCCTTCCGGGTTATTGAAAATTATTACAGAGCCTATCCGTTACAGTTTGCAGTTGGAATAGCTTTAATATCCTTATTAGAACAGATGATAATACTGTTGTACATTTTTGTACTTTTAAGCAACAACTTTATTATTTCTCAAATTTCTCAACTGCAATTTGTTCATAACAGTTTTCCTCATACTCATGAATTTTTTCAAATTTTTCCCATTGCCTCCTGTACAAAAAATAATGCTCCAAACATAACTGTTCCTAAATGTACCCGAAAATCCTTACTTTTTTACATTTTTCAGTCCACAAAGCACAACAAATTTTGTATATTAGCGTTTAAGCTTATTTACGTAGAACACTTTTAGCTTTAATATGACTATTTTTTTTATTACGTTAGCATTTTTTATTGGCTGAGTTGTTAAGCTTTAAAAGCAGATGCATTCCGAAGAAGCTTCTTAGGCCAGGAATACGGATATCAAGCACATTCGACAGTTCAATACACAAAAAATCTCTGTATTGCATACTATGCACGATCTAATTCACATAATCTTTGAGTCTTCAGGTCTTTTCATTGTATCCTTGAAGCCTGAGTGACAAAAAGTTGAACTTGAACTTGCTCAAGAACTCGATGAACTAATAGAACAATTTGAATCCAAATATGATTTGAGTTTTGATTCGTAATTTATTTATTTTATGTTTTTGATAATAAAGTCATTATTATTATTAATATCAATTATTTCTTTGATTGAATACCGAAAAAAGATGATCAAAAAAAATGATTAAACAAAAAATAACTTCTCCCCCACCAACCGTAGATAATCACAGATTGGTATAAAAATTGTTATTAACATCTATGCAAACTGTTATTTAGTTTCCTATACGCAATTTTAAAAGCAGTGTTAGTTTATTATCTGATCATTTCAGTGGAAAACCCGTCATTTTTACATGTAAAAATGAGAAATCTCAGTTTTGTTTAAACATTTTTTTATATGAATCAAATAATTGATTTTTTATTCAATTTCGTTAGTAAGTCATCGCAATAAAAGTCACTCCAATAATAATTGAAGAAAAAGAACATTTTTTCTACGAGGAAACGGACGATTGGGAGATTTTTACAATTAAATTGGTATCAAAAATTTATGTTGTTTATGTTTAATAAAGCTTCATGTATATAAATGACTTCAAAAACTATAGGAAAAACTCATTTATAAATAATTTGGTTATAAAAATGTGTATAAAAACATTAATTGTTAACTTATCTTAATTTTTGGTTACAAACTATTACTCGTATGAACAATGTTAGCAACTAGCGTGAAGCAAACAATTTTTTCTATCATAAAAAATACTAATAAGAATTTGTTTTAAAAAATTTTTTATAATAATTAAATGAAATATTATTAGAATCAATTAGGTTCTAAAAATGCTGTTGCAATAATTCCGGCTGACAGTGAGTTTATATCTGTATTTTTTGTTGAGATACAAATTCAGAAATCTAACATGGTAAATTTTGTTACTTTATTAGTGTATATATTGTTGATCTGTGATAATATCAAAAAATAGAGTACCATAATTATCCTAAAAATTTAATGCTGAGCGTTTAGAAACAAAAACTTTCAAGCCGATTAAGGCATACGACCTGTGGGCGATTATGAGTGGTAAACTCCTATTCCAGTTTATTGCGCGGTTTAAGGATTTGAGACACGCTGAGGTCCTGAAGGACCTCTAGCGTAAGGTAGACTGGGATATCCTTGCTGTCAAAACCAGGGGTAACAGGAAGACTAAAAGCAGAGAGTTCGTGCTCGAGGTTGGTCCTGCAGAAGTTAAGTTAATCCCCGCACAGAGAAGGACGTCTAGGACCCCGATACAACCACGGACGTCAAGTAGGTTGTGGAAGCTGTCCGGAGGCACTTCGGTGATCAAGCGACGGGAGATGTTAAAGTGATCATTTCGAAGACGGCTTTCAGGGCAAATCTGCAGACCTATGTAGAATTACTTGAAAAGCTGGCGTCGAGACTCTTACGTTCAAGTTTTCAAAAGGTGGGTTGGATCTCCTGTAGAGTCCAAAACAAGACAGAGGTCGCAAGATGCTACCGCTGCTAAGGTTTCGGCCACTTAACAGCAACCCGCAATAGTCTAGACATGAACAAATCATGGTTAGAGGCGCGGCAAGGAGCGACACATATCTCACTGCACGCCTCACTGCTACCCCTGCGCAATAAGAAAAAAAAAACACTTTAGACTGACTATATGCCGGGGACGATGAGCTGTATGTCGTTTATGGAGACAGCCCCGTTGAGGAACCCTCCAAAATGACAGAGGTAACCAGCCACGCTCATCCTTGAAGAGGAAGGCCACCGAGCCCGTTGTACTACACCTTCGCGCTACTGAGGCCGATGGGTTTATCATGGTTGGGGCTGAGAAGAAGAAGACCAGGTTGGCAACAGCAGGATGCCAAGGCACGGCGTAGAAGCCTTACCCCCATGCTGCTGAATTATTGCAAACGCTGTTCCTGGGAAATGGATTGGCAGGAAGAGGATGTGATTGCAGTAGGAATTACAGTATTTTAATCGAGTTCCAGACTTAGTGTATTAATGTTTTCTCATGTCTTCAAAAAAAAATATTATCATTATGATTGTCATTACAACAGTGATCATTCTTATAATTAAAATATTTCTTAAATGTAAATACAATTAGCAAGTTAATGTGCTAACTCTTACGTTTCGTCGGTATATTCACGACAGAATTGTATTCTATTGGATGTCACTGACTAATGTGTATGTAGCAGTGATCCCAGATCTGAAAGCGCATTCACTCCAATACTATGACAGGTCTAGATCCGTGTAAAAAGAGTTGGAGACGATACACATGACAGGGTTGCGCGCGCAACAGATTTCTCCTTTTCTAAATCTGAAAACTCGAAGGTGCACGACTGCCGGTTAGCAAACTTCGGCGGTTCTATTTATATCTCGATCAACTTTGAAATAAAATCAAGAAATTGGGACTTTAATGTTTCCAGGTTTCGATGCTTCGATTTTGAGGTTATGTTTTTTCAGGTGCAGAATATTAGTATTAATACTATTATATATATTATTAATGGTAATATTATAATTATATTATATTATATCATATTATAAATAGATTTTT
>JAAAKG020137781.1:0-64130 GCA_010014905.2 Druon quercuslanigerum
TTTATATATTTATATATATATATATATAAATATATATATATATATATATATATATTGAATTTATAAAATTAATACATTTATATGTCATAATAATAATGATAGTAAGTTTTATTATAGTAATTACATATTTTATTATATCATAATAATTCTTTATTCAGGCATACCATTTTTTGCTACTGAAAATTAGTTATTAAATTTCATTTATGAATTTCAAATTTATTACACTATTCTGTTACATCAGAAAATTTTCAATAAATTATAATATAATTTATAATTTTAATTTTGAAGATTAATACTTTTATTAACTTAAAATTATTATAATAATTGTTTTGTTGATCTTAAAAAATAAGTTAATTAAACTTTTAGAATCATAATTTAACAAGAGAAACAAGATTTTATTTTTTATATTTAATAAAAATATTTGTATTACTTATCCTAGTAATATTTTTGTTTCAAGTTGAAAATTAAAAAATTTTTAGAATTGGACGGTGTGCGCCACCCTAGTTACGGCCCTGACAAGGCGTAGAGATGTGGCGACCTCTTCGCCCGGGACTGCACTTGACACTATCCATACTAGTTTCTTCACAGGGAAGAACCTGTTTCGAATATGTTCGAGTTTAAATTTCGAATCTTCCCGCGATTGCGCAGATCCAGCCACTCCGTAGCACTCTGTCGAGCGGTTTGCCGGTGGGAGGGGCAGTAAAATAAACGGTGAGAACGATCAGCTGTCTTCCTCCACATCGTGCCATTCGTGCCGAGAAATGGAAGCCGACGAGTCCGTACTCGTCCGTACGAGCTCTAGTTCGAACAGTTTGTTGTCTTTGTCGTTGCACGAAAAGGTGGTCGCGGGTTTTCGCGAGGTGACAGTTGGGCCAGATCAATTGTTTCTTTAATTTGTTATGACAAGAAGCGCGTCAGGAAGAGCCGGTCGCCGACCAACCGCGATTCCGGAGAGCAGAGTCTAGTCTCGAGCGCAGACCGTGTTGTGACGTGTGTTTTGGTTCAGTTTTTATTGTATTACATGCCCCCGGGCCTTGTAAGTCTTGTAACGGGTTTACGAAGAACCGAGAGAGCTTTAGGAAAAAGCTGTCGTGCTGACGTCGTTCCCGGGAAATACAGAATCTGCTGGAAAAATGTGGTGTCTCGTCAGCCAGGCGAACTCGGTGATCCTAGAGGTCCAGGTTGACCCCAGGGCAATCGGTCAGGAGTGTCTCGAAAAGGTTAGTAATTTTTTTAAAAACATTTTTACGTTTATCAGGATTTTTAGAATTTTCTTTTACGATGCTCGACTCTTTTTGTTTACTAGAGAATGACACTTCGATTTGTTTGTGTTGTGGTTGAGTGACTGGATGCTTTTGTCGGTTGCATTCTATATTGACAAGATCATTGTTCGCTTTTTTGTTTTTTTCTGTTACAAGGCTTTTTTCGAGGCTTTTTTAACATTTTTAGTGACACTGTTTATTAAATTTTATCAAATGTTTTTATTAAAAATTACTTGACATTTTTTACAATGAAAAGTTATCAAAGTATACTTTTTAAAAAGAGTAAAAATACAATTACAATTGCATTCCGTTTTCTTTTTTACGTTGATAAATCAAGGAAATTCTACATATTTTTTTGTGAAGTATGAATTTTGTTAAAAACAGGAAATGCCAGTGAATTTATTATTGACCGCAAATTTTTAAAATTTTCAGTAGAAAAATCTAAAAATCTAAATCTAATGCCAATATGACAAATTTCATGTCATATGATATAATAAAATTCAATTTAAATTCAGTTTGATTTCAAATTTTTATAATTTTAGAATTTTTTTAGAATTTAAGAGTCAAAAGTTTAAAGTTAATTTTTAAGTTTTAAAGACATAAACATTTTAAATTTAAAAGCGTTTTAATTCAAGAATTAATTATAAAAAAAAACAATTTACTTTCATAAACTGTAAATATAAATTAAGTACAATTTAAAATCTGAACGTTCGAGTTTCAAAAATGGAATAATAATTCATTTTACGAGAAGATTCTGAATATTTTCAAAATTAAATAATTTGCAGGTTTAAACGTTGAAAATCAAACTGTTTCAATTCAAAAGTCTTCATAGTTAAACGCATTAAAACTTTATAAACAATTGTTATTTTTTAAATAATTTTAAATTAATAGAATAATAATTAAAACGATTTCATTCAATTTCAAATTGTACGTTTAAATATTTGTCACTCTAAAATATTCTATTTTTAGCCCATTCAATTCGACATTTTTTTAATTAAAAGTAGGTAAATTTGGTAATATTAAGCTATATTTGACTGTTCATTTAAAGTGCGCAATTATCAATTGCTAAATTTAAACTTTGAACGTTATATAATTGGAAGAGAAACTTTTTTGTTTTTTACACTTTTATTGAGTTTAGAACGAGGAAATAAGTTTTTAAGTTTTTTTGAATTGACAGAGGGACATTCTATTGAGTTGGAAAAAAGAAAATTTTGGTTTTCAATATCTTATAAAGGGAGTGTCTACAATTTCCGGATGTACCGAAAAATTCAATTTTTCTGAAAAGTAACAGGTACATTTCAGATACGTTTCTGACACATTTCTGATACATTTCTCTTTTTCTGATTTAAAAGAGGTCATTGTTTATTTTTAACTTTTTTATTGAGCTAGAAGGAAGGAAAATTCTATTCGAGGGAAATTTGGTATTTTTAAGATTTAGCATTTTTTAATCACAAATTTTTGAAATGTTAACTATCATAAAAGTTTAAAATTTTGCAATTTAATGGCATGTAATAAAAAATGGGTAATTTGTAAAGCATTAAAAGCTTGCATCTTATGCATGTAAAATATTGATCGTTTGAATTGAACTGGTTAGTCTGTCGTTGCCCCCCCCCCCCCTCCCCCGTGTGAAATTCCGAAAAGCATGTAGCGATGTATTTTTCGTATGGCCATGAAAATTTAAAAAAATGGAAAGACCATTTTCAAGTTCAAATATTTAAAACACCATGCCAGAGGGTCAAGCAATTAAATTAGACGCGTGGGATGGACTCGTTTTTGAAAATTATTTCGTGAAAAATAATTTCTGACCACAAGCGTTTCTTGATACTTGTTTATTTTTGAAAATTTATTCTTCAATTAAATATTAAATTGATCATTTTTCATTCTAATTATGAGCCATTTTTGAATTTTTAATGAAGAATCGGTTATGTTTAACGAAGTTCCTATATTGATACCGAAAATACTTGGTCTACGCTCATCGTATTTTCATGAAAAAAAAAATGTTAGCGGATAATTTTTATTGTAAAAAGCATGATTTTGATCAGTTTTGACCTTGGAAATTATATTGTCAGGTATTTGTATGACTATTTATGTAATTAATTCTCTTTTATTTCGTATTTCGCTTATCGTGAAAAACATCTGGCAAACAGCTTCCTTGCCGGGGCCAGCAAGTTTGTTCATTGCCGGCACTGTCAGTGTCGACACCACCTAAAAAAATTCTAAATTAAAATTTTTAATTTTAATTTTATTGCAAGTTTTCAATTTGTATTTATTATTACTCATTTATTTACGAACTAGCTTAAACTAAAGATTTATCAGAGCCTACAGTAAAGTGTTCAGTACGAATTTTTTATTTTAAAAACTAATTTCCTTCAAAAATAATGGCTGGAAAATCGTGCGTGGTATCGAAATTGTTAATATATCTAGTTTTTCGTATGAGTTGTATATATATTATTTTGCTACAATAAATTAATTACAGGATTTTAGTTTAGTACGAAGTTTAAATATTTAGACTGAAAATTTAAACTATTCCTAATTTTTTAAATAACACTTTATAACAGCCTGTCGACAATTAAAAAAAAATAAATTAATAATAGTTGACGAATTGTTTCTTGAATATTATTCCAAAAGTTTTAAAACATCGAACTCGTTGTTTTTACTACAGACTAAAAACTATAAAATTTTGAAACACAGTTGAAGTTGTTTTTTTGGGAAGACAGTGGCGAAATTCCCACATAATTTGCTTTGCTAATCCCAGTCTAGAATTTTGAAGGTTTCTTTTTTTAAAGTAGATGAATAAATCAGGATATAACCTTGGCTCAACCCTGTTGATAACCTCGCCATTCGTTTTACGAGGGGTCTTCATTGTACTGCTTTCGGGACCACCAGTTTATTTATAACCACCAGAAGGCAGGATTCTGATGTGCATGCGTTAGAGGCGTGCTTTCTGTTTACAATCCAATTCGAGCTCGCAATCAGCTCTGAATATCGCGAAGGTAAAAACGATATTTCCTTTGTTAAAGTTTGTTGCTCCATTTCGAATCTTTTTCAGTCATACACCATTAAAAATCGAAATTTGGTATACCATCTAAATATCAAGATGAATTTTAATGAGTAAATAAAAAACAATAATGAGAATTTAAAAATTAAAGAGCAAAAAGCGGAGAAAAATAAAGATTATGTATAAGTACAATTATAATTAATTACACATTAGATCATCAAAAGTGGCCTAGGCACTAGTGTTCTAAAGAGTTTATGTGCTCGAAGAAGTTCTCACGAGCATGAGAATATTCTCGAGAATATGCTCGACGTGTATGTGCTTTGGGACTTTAATGAACATTTATAAGCATTTTGAATTAGATTTAAAAAAATCGTATTTTCTATCTCTTTAATTATAACTACATTATTTAAATTTGCCGGGAAAATGTATCGCTTCAAATTGAAAAGGGCGCCAAATTTACATAATAAAATAAGTCAAAGTAATGGAAAAAAATATTATTCGCATTAAACAGTGCCTTACTCAGGGTTGCTGCAATATTCCAGTTTCTAAATTTTTCTAGGAATAAAACCAACCATACGCCTAAAAGATAAATAATATTAATGCAAAAATAAATTTTGTTTCTCAATACATTTTAAACACATTTAAGTTGAGTGTTCAAATCAAGAAAATAAATTTTGAGTCTGGGAAAGGAATTTTTTAACTAAAATGAGGCATCTTCTTCAAAATATATTAATTTTAAACAAGTATTTGAATTTTCCAGCCAAAAGAATAATTTTCTACCAAAAAAGACTCATTTTCAACAAGGCGAAAATTAGAATAGTTAGAATGTTAAAAAAAATAAATGTTCAACAAAAAAATGATTTTATTAACCAAAAATATAAGAATTAAATTTTCAATTAAAACAATCAATTTTCAATCAAAAAGAATGAATTCTCAACAAAATAATTAAATTTTAAACCCTAAAGGTGAATTTTATACGAAAAAAGATACAGTTTCCATAAAATATATAAATTTCCAACTAAAAAATATACATCTATAAACCAAACCTATAGAATAGTTCAATTTGCAGTTAAAGATGTAAATTTCAAACAAAGAAAAAAAACGAGTCTTCAGCAAAATTATTTAGTTTTCAACTGAAAATATACATTTTCAAGAAGACTTGGATTCAGCTAAAAAATTAATGTTCAATTAAAAAGAAAGTAATTTGCAGCCAATTAAATTAACTTCACATCACAGTGATAAATTTTTGACCAAATAGTGGAATTTTCAACACAACAGATGAATTTTCTATAAAAAAAATAACGAATATTTAACTAAATATTTTTTTTCCAACCAAAGCAACGAATTCTTAACATAAAAATATAATTGCTTAATTTTTTACAAAACAGAAAATTTTATAGAAAAAAAGATTAAATTTATATCGAAAAAGGTAAATTTTCTATAAAGGATGGAAAAGTGCAAGTGAATTTTAAACTAAAATGATAAATCGTTAACTAGAAAAAAAATAAAATTTTAATCCAACACGTGAATTTTCAACTAAAAAGATAAACTTTCTGCCAAAAATAAAATATACTTGAATTTTCAATTAGTAAAATAAATTTTTAACTAAAAAGGAAACGAATTTTTAACGGAATAGTTAAATTTTCAAGAATAGAAATTAATTTTTACCAAAAAGATAAAACAGATAAATTTTCAACTAAAAATAGAATAATTAAATTTTCAGTAAAAAAACCTAATTTTCAATAAAATCAAAGCGAGTTTTCAACGAAAAAAAAAAAAGAAATAGTATAATTTTCAACTAAGGTTCAACAACTATAATAAGGTTCAATTTTCAACTAAAAATGGAATTTACATTTTTAGCTTAAAAAATTAAATCTAAATAATAAAAAAATAATTTTCAATCAATAAGATGAATTTTGTACCAATATTTGAGTTTTAAAAAGAATTTTCAACCAAAATGATAAGTTAGGCACCAAGAAGATTAAATATTCTCCACCTAATTCGAATTTTCAATAAAATACAGGAATTTTAAACCAAATATTTAAACTTTCAACTATAAAACATAATTTTCAACAAAATAATTAAATTTTTAACAAAAAAAGGTTTGTCAACTAAAATAATAAATCATCAATCAAATAAATGAATTTTTAACAAAGTTCCAACTAAGTATTTAAGGATGATTTCTCAACGATAAACGTGATACTTTATATTTTAACCAAAAATTATTTTAATTTTATACCAAAAATAGTTGAAGCCAACCAAAAAAGATGAATTTTCAACAAATTAGTTTGAATCCTTAACCAAAAAAGATTAATTTTCAACTAAATAGTAACTCTGCAATTTAAAAAAGTGTATCTTTATTTCACTCTAGAAATTTTTTGCAAAAATATATGTAGTAATTATGATACATATTTGTTTAAACAATAAATGCTTTAAATTCTCTTAAATGCTCTATAAATTCTCTGTTCTAGCTTAAATGCTGAGGATATTCTCGAGAGCATTTGCTCAACATAAATTCTCG
This sequence comes from Druon quercuslanigerum, assembly GCA_010014905.2. Taxonomy (NCBI): domain Eukaryota; kingdom Metazoa; phylum Arthropoda; class Insecta; order Hymenoptera; family Cynipidae; genus Druon; species Druon quercuslanigerum. Next base: position 6,782 of record JAAAKG020137781.1, read on the forward strand.
GGCATTTAGGAACTCTACTAGGCACAGCCATCATAAAAATGCCCTTACTTACAAAACATAAATTAGATGGCTTCAGATTATAATAAAAAAATGCAATCGCCTAGCTCTTCTGAAAAGCCCCCATTGTCTACCTTTACGATGTTGAAAAATACAAAAAATGACCCAATTTAAGGACTTAAAATTATTTTGAGGATTACATTTTAGAATGTTTCTGCTTTATGTCCAAAGTTACTAATGGGATAAAGTGTGCAAAATTTACCACTTTCTGATGCTAATTGCTAAAGAAAAATATGCTCAGTTAAAATAGTTCAAAGCTATATACGGGACGTCATTTTAATTCAACTTTATTGGTTATAATACTGACTAGATCACTATTTTCTGTTATAACTAGTAATTACATGGAGAAGTAGGACAGTTTGTAAATGCAATTTCTCTATTCTCAAGGACGTAGGCCATTATTGAGTTCGGAAATTTTTCACCGACCGTGAATTACAGTGTTTTCAATGAAAAGCTTTCAGCAAAGGCTTTTCCACAAACTTTTCTTTTATAGATTTAAAAAAAAAGTCCGTCTTTTCTAGCGAAATAATAAAAAATATGCGATGCAAAATGGTGCTTTAAATATATCCAAAAATTGCCATTTTCCCCTTTATTATAAAAAATTTAAATTCCCTAAATTGCGAGACCCGAAACTTTCTGACGTCCCGTTTCTTTACTTCAAAATAAATTTGATCCCGAAAATGTTTATTTTTTCGCCTTTCATGCTTACTTACAATGTTCCTAAAAATAATGAATGATGTAATGAGAAGCATAGGTTCAGGTAAACCTGTTTAAATCAAAAAGAAATATTCTTAAAAATGACCATCTTTCCATTCTGACGGAACACTCCTTTTTCGAAAATTTTTTATTCAATGATATTGTTTATTTTGAGCCTGAGTTCCCGTTGAAACGAACAATTTTTAACCGTGATAAAGTTTCTTAGAAATGCTTTTTAAAAACACTGAAAATCACACAAAAATAACGCAGTTTTTCCAATGCTTATAACAAGAATTGTACTAGGCTGTGCTCGGTGAATCCATCGAATTTCTTCGGAAAAAATCTCGAAAACGAAACCACAAAAAATCAAAATTTTGTAAATAGTTTAGTGCATGCAAAAAAGTTGTGCTTCCTCATTTAATTAAACTTTCCGCAATTAAAATTTTTAAATACAATGGGCTTATTTCTACCACTAATATCTCAAAACTGGCGAAAGTATTTCTAAAAATATTTATTACGTTTTATTTAGCACTTATATTATTTTCAAGATCGATTTTTTTATAGTAAAACTTTTTTCCTTTAACATAAATCATAGTATGTTGGCGCATGAATATTAATGATTCCTTGGTTCGAGACGAATCGATTGACTCATAATATTAATCTGTTTTAATAAAGAGTAAGGAAGATGTGGTCATTTATAATGTTTGAAAAATCGATTTTTATAGTAAACATGTTCTCATTACCATAATTTTAGGTTGATGCAAGAGTAGAAAAGATTCGTTGATTCGAGAATAATCGATTTACCTATAATATTAATAAATTCTTTTGAAAAGTATAATGATAATTATAATAATTATAATAATTATAATAATTATAATACAGTATAATTCTTACATAATTTTACCATCTTTTTCAACGGAAAACCTTTTTACATAAAAAAGTTCATGTAAGAAAAGAGCAGGATTTTTATTTTGACTTCCTCTATGAGGGAACAAATATATTTCCGAATCAATCATAATAAAGAAGCAAAGTGCTCATCAAATAAGCTCCATAAAATTGTAAATACAAAGTTGAAACATTCGAGATCGAATTCACAGCTATTTTGTACGTTCTTTAGTTTTTTATTTCCCAAAGGGTTTGATGCTTTTTTACATATTCAAAATCTTAAAAAAATGTCTTAAAATAATAAGCAATAAATAAAAGTATAATGCAAAAATGCTATAATAACCTTTAAGACAAAACAAAGATTCTTTTGCAAAACAAAAACCACCATAAAACAAAAGGTGTTCAATTTATCCAATTATTTTATACGTAATACAATAATTTCTAACTTGTAAACAAAAATTTAAGAAATTTAAGTTAGATTAAAATCAAATTAAAAATACTATTTTACGTCCAATGATAAAGTTAATGTTTCGAACTTCCGAAAAAAACCAACAATTTAGTGAAAAAATTTGGACAACCGCCTTAAAATGTTCCTATTGTAATTTTAAAAAAGATCCTTCTAAAATAAATCTTAAAAAATGAAAAAAGTTTTGGGCAAAGTAAATAAGAGGAAAGAAAAATGAGAAGACAATCAAACCAAATCCCTTCCCTTATCAACATTTTATGGTGGTTGTCTAAATTTGGTCATTGGATTCTTGGTTTTGTATTCACGAATTCTATGCATTATGTAAATAAAATTTATTTCTCCAATTTGAATTGTATCTATTTCAAAAAGTGCTCGATACTTCATTTTAATTTTGTGCAGAGGATACCAGTACGAACTGAATAATGGCAAAAAGTGACTAATTATAATTTTTAACACTTGCTATTTTTGTTATGGCGATGAAAACGTTGTTCGTCGAAATCTTATCATTTTTTAAGGAATTAATTTGCATTCACTATTTTTTCCCTGGTTTCTTCGATTGTTCTATCTTTTTGCTTAAAAAGTGTCAGATGATTAATTCTTTTAATTTTCATCAGAAATATATTTTACGTGTTTTTATGAGAAGACACATTCTGTACAGGGTGAATGAATTGTTGGCAGGTTAGGCTGGAGCATTAAAGTAATTTTTTTACATGCTACAATAGAATTATTTGTAGATGTAAGTTAGTCACAATTGAATTCCAAAATTCAATTTGATGCCTTTGTCTCAAAAGGTGCGATCCGATTTGATCAAGACGGCGTCTCCGTGATCTAATTTGCTTTTGCTCGCGTCCCTCTTATGAATAATGTATATTATATATGTGTATAATGTATATCTATAAATCTGCGTCAAACTGCTTGGCTTTGTATGGGCTATAACGTGATAACTTAGTTCCTCTTGTTCCATCCTCGACCTGGTAATCAGACTCGCTCCGGTTTGCATCCCTACGATCCTTATACGAGCATCTTTTGTCTTCAATTTCGTGATGCAGTATATATGAACTCTCCTTTTCCGAAAAGCGTGTTATACGTAATCGTAGGACGTCGCAGCGTCTATTTTAGCTTTGAGGCTCAAAATTCATAACCTTATCGTTACTCTCAGGGGTGTTCATATTCAATCCATCTGTTCACTCAAAAAAAGATCTAGTTGCACCAACCAGAATTCAGGACAGTTTCTGGTTGACAATTTTCCGGTAAACTTTACCAGAAATTAGGGTAAATTCAGGCAGAATTTCTGGCAAGGTTAATCAGCAATATTTATTACATAATGTGGTCCATTAAGCTAACACCTCCACAATAGAATTTTGGGATTTTTCGTAGTTCAGAATTTTGGGCGTTGTAGTGTTTTCTGCTAACTTGAGAATTCAGCGTTCTGGTAAACTTAACCATATGTTCTAGTAAGCTCACCCAGATATTCTGGTACTCATAGATTTTTAACTGTGAACTAAATTTCCTCTAAAATTAGATGGTCTACATTCCAAAGACAGTAATCTAACAAAAGTTTCCGAAAACAGAGTGCAGCAACTGTTTCGCTTCGGTAAACTGTTGTCTCTCTATAATCTATATGTGAATATATTAATAAATGGTGATATAAAAATAAATTGTGATATAAATACACCACTCGAAATAAAAACAGCATATTTTCGAAAATATTTTTAAAGGCACTCAAAAACAATTGTGCTTAGTTTGGAAGTATTCCTGTTGTACTAGTGTTTAGACAGATAATGCGCAGTTTTTCTTTGAACACAACTAAATTCACGGTTCACTATAATTACTTATACTTATATAACTGAAAATACAATTAAAACATCGCCATTGTTTCAGAATTGGAAAATTACGACAAAGCGTCACTTGACACATCCAGCAACATGACATGAGACAAAAGACAGATTCATGGAAACCGACACAAAATCGTGACACTTCCGTTACCAGAAATATTAATCAGAATAAATAAACCAGATTTAATTAACTAGAATTTTCTAGTTATATAAGCCTTCGGATTAAAATAACTAGTGTTTTTTTAACCAGACGCGTCTAGTAACTTTGTAGAACTTTTTTTAGTGTTATAGAATGATCTGTTCTAATAATTAAATTCGCTTTGAATTGGCATAGTTTTAAATCTATTCCAGATGATTTCTCATTCATTAGACAAATGCTGTATCTCAAAAACACCAGAGATATAAAAAAAATTTCAAATAGGATCAGACGGATGACACCATCTAACTGGTTATTCAATATTATCGAATTATTCAACCTATTATCTTAGTATTAGGCATTTTTAGAGCATATTGACATTTTAGTACGAAGTATACGAATTTTAATTGACATCTTTTGAAGGTTACAACATTTAGAAAGCGGGTTTTCAATAGGATAGAATTTTTTATGAATCAGGGGTTAATAATTGTATTTCTCGAGTCCCGAAAATGCTACAACCATATATAGATTATTTCATTCAAAAATTAGATTCATCATATTTTGTTCGCCTACTTCTCAAAATGCTGTGCTTAAATTTCAAGTTTCAACGTTCATCGCAATGAAACTTTTGAAATAATATTTCAAAACTAGACAAAAATGTACGATCTTCATTTAGAGCGTTAGAAATTGAATCTAAAATCTTGACATTGAATTGCAAATTAATAGCGTTTGAAAATCGGACATTTGTAATTTGAAAACATTTCCCCGTAATCCCTAATTATACTGTTTTATTGAACATTGACCATTCTTTTTTTGTTGAAAATTAGCCTTTTTGTTGAGGATTAAACATTCTTCTAAAAAAATCCTATTTTCTAATGAAAATTCAACCATTTGGTTCAAAATTGATCTATTTTGTTAAAAATAATTAAAAGTCCTTGGTTCAACCAAGCGTGGTTGATAGTGCAAATATTTTGGTTGGAAATACTTTTATTTTATTCAAAATTCTGTTTTCTTTGTAAAAAGTGTAATGGTTAGGTCGACAATTCATCTTTTTGGATAAAAAGTGACAAAATATTGAACATTTCAAAACTCAAGTTAAAAAATAAATCAATTCGAAAGGATAGTCTTAAGATTGTGCACTTTCAAAAATCAGAATCAAAGCGATTTTAGTTTCTATTATTATTATCTTTAATTTTGAATTTTCAATATAAATTTTAAAATTGTCCGGTTATTAGTTAAGAATTTAAAGAAATTAATCATTAAAAATAAAAAAATATTTGGTATTTAAAATTAAGAAGTTAAAAGTTATATTGTTCTAAATCAAAATGGATAATAGGTAAATCTGCTGAAATTGATACCTCAGTAATTAAATTATTTATTTAATTTTAAATAGTTGCAATTTTAAAGTTCGGAATTTTCGTCGTTGAGTACCAAATTTTCAATTTTCCCTTTTCAAAAGTTTTAATTTTGTAATTCAAATTGAAATAATTAATTTTTAAAAAGTAGAATTTTAACCCTTCGTGTGTACACTGGGTCTTTAAAGGAACAGTCGAACTTTCAAATTCAAATTTTCCTCTAATATTTTTCCAGATTTTCAATTTTTGTCAACAACGATTTCAAACTTTTGAATTTGACTACTACTAAGGCATGAAGCACACAACATTTCGAGAATTATCCCTGCATTTTTTCAGATTTTTTTAAAGCCTTAAAAACCTTGAAAATCCGCATGTTCCTTGAAAGACACAGTGTACACACCGTACACACCGTGCCTCGAAAAATATAGTTTACACACACAGGGTTAAAAGATTTAAATTTATTTATGATAATTGAAACTTTAAAGGTTTGGATTAAAGAAAACTTTGAATATCACAATTTTTCAGGATTAAATTTTTTAAATGAAGTTCGGATTCGTTTAAATTTTAACGTTCCGTAGTTAGAGATTTGTGTACTTTTGATGTTTCTAATTTAAAATTACTTTTCATATTGAACATTTCTTTTGAATAATTCAATTTTAATGGTTTTATTTAATTTGCAACGCTTTTAATTATAAGTAATACAATTTAAATTTCTTTAAATTTTGAATTATTCAATTTTCAAAATTCTAATAAGAAAATATTATATTTTTATTGTTTTGAAATTCTCCTATTTTCGAAATTTTAATCTGAAGTTGTTCATTTTCGAGATTGTTTAATTCGAAATAAAATTATTCATTGTTAGAACAAAATTTTTATTCAATAAAAATTCTCATTTTAGATGCATAAAAATGAACTTGGCACTATTTTTGTTGTTGATGATTGTTATATAGTGCTATGAAATAACAAGGTGTCAAGTGTCACTGTGAGAATCGCGAGGGTCAGCAAATTTTCGCACCCAACTTCCTTATTGATTTGGTATAAAAAGTAATTTTCTACAAATAAATTTGGACTGAGTCCATTAAAGCATATTTTTCCTCATACTTCATTGATGACTGTTTAAGTCTTATTTCATCTAATTAGGTAAGATTTTTTTTTTAGCTAGGAAAATTTGTTCTTTTTTTCTAGAAGTGTCTAAAGATTTTTGCCATTATTTACATGAAGATTAACTGAAATTTAAAGTTCCAACTCCTCTTTCATTTTGTCAGTTTCAAAATGAATAAACGATGTAGGAAGTATCAAAATCGATCGGAAACGTTGGCGGTAAATTTTGGTTCTGGTCTCTTAAATTGGACCATCCAATGGCAGAAATACCTGCACTGGAATACGAGCCATCTCCACCAGGTCGGAGTATTCCCAACAGGATCCTTAGTTTACTGTAACTTCTATCTCGGTTACCCGTTCAATTTGAGTCACCCTTCGGCTAAAGTGGTCAACTTCTCCAGAAGTTGTGAGAAACTTCCTCAAAGTGGAAGCGACTCATCCACTTAAATGCTCTACACACAGTAGTCAGGTACCCTTCGTTTCACTTTTGACAGAAAAAAGAAGATACGTTCTTACTCTTTGACCTCTCGTAGTCACTTCCATATTAAATTTACTCTTTTCTCCTCTACTTTCTTCAAAAGCTTCGGAATCATTTAGAGTCTTCTGAACCTACTTTCAAATTAGTCGAGAAACCTTCTGCACTGTAAAAACTAGAGCTCTTTGTACAGTGATGACCATTTTCAGAATGTTCTATTTTGAGACCAGCTTGAATATTGTTTTAATTTGCTTAATTCAGATTGACAAATGGTACATACTAGAGAACAAAAATAATGCGCAGCTATGTACTGTTTCAACATTCAAAATTTACCACATTCATGTTCAAAAGAAACAACAAACTTTTGGTTCTTACATGTATCTTGTTTTAAAGCCAGAAAGTATACTGGAACTTGGATTGAAGAAGTCCGGATTTATGCTTTTTCGAGAATCAATGCAATAACAGATGATTAATTCGCCCCTGCATGTTTATGTTCGGTCGGTCTGGAAATAGGATTAAGGCCAATGTAGGCCATTGCCGAATTCTTTCTTAATTCCAAGTTCCAGTGCAGTACTAAAATGTTATTTAGCATGCATGAAATCTTGGAGTCTTAGGCTTCTGTTTTAATACCGTAAACCAATCTAATATTATAACATTTTTGTTACAGTATGGTTCACGAAAAAGAATTTGTAGTTAAAACTGAAAAATCATATCTATAAAACAAAAATATATTTTTGTAAAGTATTTTTTGTTTTCGCAAAAGCAAACTCTAACCTTGATTCAAGGACTTTTTCTTGTTTAAAAAATCTACTATAATATTCTTGGTTCAGCAGTCATCTCGTTTGGTTCAAAATTGTACTATTTTGTTTAAAAGTCATACAAAATATCTTTTGTAGTTGAAAATTTATGGATTTTTTTGGAATTCATATTTTGGTAGTAAATTATTCTTCTTGGTTAAAAGTTCATCTTTGTAGGTTTAAAATTTAGTTATTTGGTTAAAAATGCATATGTTTGGTTGAAATTGCATCTTTTTCTGCGGAAAATAAATTTCTTGGTTAAAAAATCATCTATTTGGTTGATAACTAAACTATTTGGTTCAATGTTGAAATCTTGCTGTTGAAAATTAGTCTTTTTGGATAGCGATTAATTTTTTCACTGGAAATGTAACTCCATTGTAATTCCATTTTTATAAATATTTAGATTTTCTAGTTGAAAATTTAATTATTTGGTTGAAAATTCGTCTTTTTAGGTACAAAATTAATCTTCTTGGTTAAAAATTCATCAGTTTTGACTAAAAATTAGTTCTTTCTAGATTAAATTTTTTGTTCAAAACTCATATTTTCGAGTTTCAAAATTAACTTTTTTATAAAATATTAACGTCTTTGTTGAAAATAAATATTTGTGTGTTGAAAATTTAACTGTTTTGTAGACAATTCGTCTTTCTGGCCTAACAGTTTAACCATTTTCTTGAAAATTGATGTATTTTGGCGAAAAATCCTTTATAAGTCGAAAATTCAACTTATTATTTTGTTGAAAATTAGTATTTTTCTTAGTTGAAAATTACCTATTTTTTTAAGCAAAAGAAAATAATTTTCAGCTAAAAACAGTGTTTAAAAAATAAATATTAATTGATTAGAGTGAATACATACAGTATGGGCCATTTTAATCTATCCACCCCAAAATCTCCGGAAATAAGCGGCAAACAAAAAAATTGTACAAACAAAAGCAGCTCAGGACAATGGAGGCCATCTTTCTGCAAAATCGGTTTTGACTTTGAGATCTATTTTCAAGGTTATTTGAAGGTCACATTGATTTTTTGAAATGGGAACCCCTATTTTTGACATAAGATTATGAAAAAGAGCGGGAAATTTTACGTTAGAAATGATAGTTAAAGTCAATTTTCACCAGGTCAAATAAAGGTTCAATCGAGATCAAATTTCAAAAATCATGTAGAACGCGATCATCATTAGAACATCATTCAAAGGTCAAAGTGTGAAGTTTGTTGGTTTGGAGCTTGTGAGTTTAAGGGTTTGGTTACGGGTGTATTAGTTGAAGAAAACAAACACTTTGACCTTCTAATGACCTTCCAAGTTGGGATTAAGGTCAAGGTGATCAAGGTCGTTGGTCCCAAATCCACCTTAGCTTTGTGTTGCCCATACGTGTTAAAAGAATAAAACAAAAAAATCATGTTCTGCATTATTTTTGAAATTTGACCGCAGTTTAACCTTTATTTGACCTCGTGAAAATTGACTAACTATCATTTCGGACGTAAAGTTTCCCGTTCTTTGAGAACCCAATGTCAAAAATAGGGGTTACCGTGTAAAAAAATCAATGTAGGCTCCAAATAACCTTGAAAATTGATCTCAAGGTCAAAAACGATTTTACAGAAAGATGGCCCCCATTGTCCTGAGCAACTTTTGTCTGAACAATTTTTTTGTATACCGCTTATTTCCGGAGATTTTGGGGTGGATAGATTAAAATGGTCCACCCTGTATATTACATTCTTAAAGATTATATTACAAATAAAATTTCTAACGTTGTGCTACGCCATACTCATAACCTACAGCTCAACCAATTTTAAACTCTCTTTTTCTAATAAATATAAAAAAATATATTTATTATTATACGACGTTATGTAAATGTAAAATATACGAACTGTTAACAGTAATGCAAGTAAAATAATTTTTAAATAAATAATTTTTTTAATTGAAATTTTTCTTCCTGTAATATTTCGTTTTTTCCCGTCGTAGACTACTTTACAATTTTTTACAATGACAGGAAATGTAATTTTTTCTGAAAATTTAGAGTTTTTCATAATGATAGAATTTTGTTCTTAAAAAACAGGATACAGATAGATTGGCCATACCTATACGAGGCACGAAATTCTTCACTATAATCTGGCAGGGCCCCCATCAGTTTTTTCTAGACGAGATATTCTGATAGGGGCTCCAACCAGTTTTTCACTAAAGTAAATATTCTTATAGGAGCCCCAACCATTTTTTTATAGACTAGATATTATGATAGGGACCCCATCGGAACATAACTTTAAATAGGGAAAGATAAGGAAATTTCTGCTTGGGCTATGCATTAATTCCATTTAAAATAATTTATTCTTCTATTATTTCCCTATTTTCGTGAAAAATCACATCTGTGGAGTCTGATACTTGAATTTTTTATGATGCTTTATTGAATGCCGACTTCTACAGTTGACCACTGGGTCTGGTAATATTGGCAACTGAACTTACTAGAAACACGAAAAAACGCAGAATAAACATGAAATAAAAAAAGCCAAAAATTGGAGACGGAGTTCACAGGAGGTCCATTACTAATTTTTGTTGTCACTTGCTTTCTATCGCCTGCTTGAAAGCCTACTTAAAATTCTTTCTTCTTCTTTGAAACCCGTTTTTGTTAGATTTCACTTGTTTACAAGAGAATTTTCACACACGAATCCCAACAGTATTTTCCGGACTGTACATGGCCCGGGGATAAAAACGGTACTTACCGCTCTGGCTTCGCCGTAATCGGCTTCCTGGCCTGCCCCTAAGTACTGCTGGCTTCTAAAAATAAACATAAAGAAACAACCCGCACAGGGGACATTTTGTCTTCATGTACAGCTAAAGAAAATACGAAACGATTCAACCTTCTTTAACCACGAGGGAGTATAAAAGTTAATTTCTCGAAATAATTTCAAAATGCAAATCCCACTGGCAAAACACTTGAAAGATGAAAGCACTGCGAAGAACATTTTCATTTGAAATGCAAATTATCATATTATTGTTTTCCCGTGAACTTTTAAAACTCGGTTTTAATTTTACTCGTCAGGTGTACAACCGTGATGGTTGAAAGTATCAAGAAGGTCTAATGAGGAAAGGAGTTGAGAGAAAGGACTTAAGGAGATGAACATTTGCACGTAGTTTGAAGGAGAAATTGTGACTGTAAATCTGTCTTTAATCGCTTGGTTAAAAAAGTCCATTTTGCTGTTTCTTTTAAGGTTTTTTTTTTGTTTAAATAATTTGTTAAACATTTACTTATTTTTGTGGCAACATACTTTCACATAAAAATTTCTTTTATACGAAAACCTCAAAACCTGGAGCTAAACAGTTTAAGAATTTGAGCTTTTAGTTTTGAGTTTCTGAGACTCTTAGATTTTAGAAAAAAGAATCAAATTTATACATACATTTTCTGTTAATTAAGGGAACGTGCAACCTAAATTAAATTAGAATTAGAAATGATAGTAAGTTACTGATAAGTAATTCTTCCGAACATAGAATTTTAATAAGTTGTGAATTTATCTTGTAGTTAATATATATTTTTTTAATAATTCAACTTTTTTTTAAAGTAATTTTTTTGTCCTTCAAAATTCGTTTGTTTGGGTTGAAAATTTAAGCATTTGGGTACAAAATTCAACAGTTTAATTGAAAAATTAATTTTTTTGTTGAAAATTCATACTTTAGGTTATAAATTTAACTTTTCTGTAGAATATTCGTCTTTTTGTCTTGAAAATTCAACATTTTGGATGATTTTTTCTTCTTCATCGATTGATAGAAAAATCTTTCCTGGTTGAAAATTCTATTATTATTTTTATTTCGTTCTTTTAGATTGGAATTTCAACAGTTAAGTCTTTTTGGATTGAAACTAAATGTTTACAAGCGAAAGTTCAATTATTCCATTTTTGATTGAGAATTTAACTTTTAAAAGGAAAGTACAACTATTTGGTTGAAATTCAACTATTTTGTAAAAAATTCGTCTATTTGGTTTGCAAATTCACAATTTTTAGTAGAAATTTCATCATTTTGGGTTGAAATGTCAATTTTTTGGTTACAAAACTAATGTGCTTTTTTGAGTATACAAATATTTGGTTGAAACTGCAACTATTTGGTGGAAAATTAACTTCATTTTTGAAAATTCAACTGTTTTACAGAAAGTTCAACTATTTGGATTAAAAATCTATTTTTTTGTGTTGAAAATTTATTATTTGAGTTAAAAATGAATTCCTTTGGTTGACAATTATTTGAGTGTTTTGTTTTAAATAATTTAAAAAAAATAACTTTTCTATTTTAAAATCTAACTTTTCCGTTTTAACTTGAGAATTTATCTTCTTCTGTTTTACAATAGTATACTTTGTTTTAAACTCACATTTTTGAGTTGGAAATGAACAATTTTGTAAGAAATTAACTTTTTTGTTAAAATTCATATTTTTGGGTGGAAAACTCAACTGTTTTGTAAAAAATTGGTCTATTTGGCTTGAAAATTGAATATTAATTTGTTGGATTTTTTTCTTTAGAAATTTAAAAATCTTTGTAGCTTGAAAATTCCTTTTTTTTGTTGTTGAAAATGAATTTTTTAACTTAAAATTTAATGAATCCATTTTTAGTTCAATATTGATCTTTTTGAGTTTAAAACTCAATTATTTAGTTGAAACTTCATGTCTTTTGTTAAAGCTCGTCTTTTTAGTTAGAAAATTAATATTTTCGGTTGGAAATTCATCTCTTTGGTTGAAAATTGAATTATTTTGTGAAAATCTGTTTTTTTTGTTCAAAATAATTCTTTAAATTTTAAATCTATCTTTAATAGTTGAAATCTGCTGTCTTTTTTTTAAATTTAAGAAATTTTAATTAGATTGGAATTCAAATTAAAAAGCATATTTAACGTCCAATAAATAAGTTGATGCAAACTCCTGAAAAAAAACAAGAATCCATCGACTAAATTTCGACCAAATTCGTCTTTTTTGGTAAGAATATAATTTTCATGTTTAAAAAGTTATCTCTTTGTTTGGAAAATCAAATATTTGTTTAAAAATTTATCTATATACTTCGGTATGTATTTTTTAACTTAATGTATTTAAAATGAATTTAGAAAACAATTTTTTCGGCACTAAAATTATTGATCTCGTAGGTGTAAGGTTGTTTTTATACCTGAAGGAAAAAATTTATAACGAATCAGGGAAAATGAAAAATTGTTCAAGGAAAATGTAGGGAATTTCAAAATTGAGATTTTTTTAAAAACTTTTAAATTTTTTTCTTTTTCTTTAAATTACTCTTATTTTCTGATATTTGAAACGTGCAAGTAATGATTCTTCTGTAACTAGTGTTTTAAAATTGACTTCAGAGTATTTATATTTGATAAAAAAATGTCTCCACTTTTTATTGAACCAATTAAATCTTAGTTTGGCCTACACGTCAAATATTGAGTCTTTCCCACTCAGATCCTTTGGGAACAATTCGCTAGAGACCAATAAAGTTTCCGCGTTGAATTATTCTTTTTCGTGTCTCCTCTTTTTCGTTTCTCTTCTTTTAAAAAGAAACCCATTTTCCTCGCACTATCTCTTATATATTTATCCGCTAGTGAATCGTGATACACCATGAATACGGCAATAATCCAGTAAAATGTGAAGTGAGGAAATATATTGTGCGATTTGTCGTAATCTTCAAGATATTGCTGTGTCTTATCCTCGAGAGACGGGATATGGTAAATAATGCATCTCCAGGATTTCGGTTCATCCATGATAACTTATCGTAATAGCTTCCAGAATAACGGAGATATCAGTGCTTCGATATAAGATCAGTAATCCTCTCATGGAAATATTTATTTTCTAATGTCCCAGCTGTCAAACCAGTCACAAAGATTGAATGAATTCACAAATACGAACACCCTTTTTAAGACTAAATTCGACTAAGGAAGATTAATTTTCTACTTAAAGAGATGAATTTTCAATGAAAGAGGAGTTTTAAAGCTAAAAAGTAGAATATTTTATAAATCAGTTGACCTTCATACCCAAAAAGATGAACTGTGCAAGAAAAAAAACAACCAAATAGTTGAACTTTCAACTAAAACGGTACATATTCAACAAACAAACATGAATTTTTAACAAGGAAGTTCAACTTTCATCCAAGTAGTTGAATTTTTAATTAAAAACGATGAATTTTAAACGAAAATGTAGTAGTTAATATTTCAACCAGAAAGTGATTTTAATTTCCAATTCAAAACAGTCGAATTTAATAAAAAAAAAAATGAATCATCAACGCAGAAGGTAGCAACTGATATTTCACCTAAAGAACATTCTAATTTTTAATAAAGAACACTTCAATTGAATCAAATGACGAATCATCAACTAATATTTCCTGCAAGTAAAGATTTTTCAATCAAGAGATAAATATAATTTTCAAACAGATTGTTGAATTTTAAACAAAAAAGGCGAATTCTCTACAAAGCAATGGAATTTTCGACTGGAAAATATAAATTTCCTACCAAACATTTAATTTTTGACCAAACAGTTTAATTTTATACGAAAACAAGAGATTTTTAACTCAAAAGGTTGAATTTTCAACTACATAGTTGAATTTAAAAATGAAAAAGATATCTTTCAAACCAAAAATGAAACAGTTAAATTGATAGTTGAAAAAATTGATTTTCAAAAAATAAGTAAATGAAAAAATAACGAAATTTCAACATAATTAACTTATTCACAAAAGAGATGGATTTTCAACTAATAAAATTAATTTTTAAAGAAAGGCATTCAAATTTGAACCGTTTCGTTAAATTTTCAAGCCAGGAGATTAATTTTCTATTAAAGGAGACGATATTTATAACAAAATTTATACATTTGTAAAGAGAATTATTAAATTAACAACTAAGAACGATCAGTTTTTAACCTAATAATAGAATTTAAGTTTTCAGTTAATAAAATTAGTTTTGAAACAAAAAAGCTAATTTTCAAAAAAAATGTACTTAAAATTTCAACTAATTTTAATATTTAAACCAATTTTAAACTAATAAAATTAATTTTTAACAAAGCAGTTCGATTTTAAACTAAGCAGTGTAATTTTCAGTCAAGAAGATTAATTTTCTAAAAAACAGACAATGTTAATAAAATAGATCAGTTTTCAGTTAAAAAATGAGTTTTCAACCAATAAAATGGCTGTTAAATAGAGTAGTCAAATGTTCCACTGAAAAAAAAATAATTTTCAATGAAAAATTTAATACTTGATTTTTCAACTAAATCGTATGAATTTTCAACCCAAAAGTAGAATAGTTCAATTTTGAGTTAAAAGAACTAATTTTAAAGTACAAGCAAAAAATTATTTTTGTACAAAAAAGTTAAATCTTTAACCAAATAGTAGAGCTTTTACCTAAATGCGAAGAATTCTGAAAAAAAATAGTTTTCAGTAATACGGGGTAGCAGTTTTGTTAACATAGGGCATAGGGGAAATAAATCTGAAATAACCGGATGCCAATTTCGGAATTTTCCTTCGATTTTCGTTCATTTTTTGTTTGTTTAATTTTCTCTTCGTTTCTTAATGATTAATAAAATCCCCTGTAATGAAGTAATTAAGTAAAATCGATTTTTTTTAATTCGATACTTTCAAAGAAACAAGCTCAATAAAGAAAATAATGGTGGCGCTTGGTGTAATAATTGAAAAAGTTCGAGAAAGCCTGTAGTGCATGCATTACACAGCTCGTTACATCCTTATACGTAATTTAATTATTTTAATTTAATCGTGCCATTGCGGTGTGAAGCGAGTTCTTTTTTGGTCTGTCCTTCTTTCATGCGGCGTAGATAATTAAATTTCCACCTACACTACGCTCATTTATTTGTCTACTATGATTTTTTTTCTTTTTTGGAAACTCACACACTGTCACCCTTTTTTATTTTTATCTTCCTATCACATTCTTTCACCTCTCCTGTCACCCCTTTCTCTGCAATTGTAAAACTGTAATTTGAAAGCCTTTGAAACCAAACTTAAAAGTTTAATTAAGCTGCCTCTTTTATAATTTCTTTTCTCAGCTGGAATTGAAATTTAACTTTATCTATTTCTAAATTTTAACTCGGTGTCTAAATATCAAAAATTGAGTTTTCTTACTGCGAAATTGAGGTAAAGGTTGTGATTGTTTGGAATTTTAGTCTACTCGTTTTAGAATATTTATAACTATTTCTTAGAATAATATAAGATTAAATTTATAAATATAATAATTTTGTTGTTTAAAAGAATATGGACCAAGTTTTTGATTACAAAACGCGAAAACTACATAACTTTTAATTACTGTAGTGTAACTCTTTTAAAAATGAAAGGTCTACATCCATACTCCTTTTTCAGAAAGGGATGAGATAGAAACAGTATCGAATAACGTTGCGAAAAATGTTACTAACATAAGCCAAAAGGATAAAAGTCTGTGCAGCAGCTTCAAATTTCAAATACAGAGTTCAAATTAGTTTTAAAATCTCGATGAAGTAAACAAAAGTAATGCAAAATTGTTGTTTCGCAATAAATCATGTCGAAATTATAGATTTCATTATTCCACATTACAAAAAATCTAATAGTTAAAAAAACAACTTAGATTTATAATTTAGAAATGAATTTTAAATCAAAAAATTTGAAATTAAGAACAAAAAAGATCTTTTTTTCAATGCTGCGTTTTTCGAACAAACATCAATGCTGTGTACATTTTTCTGAAGAGATATGTTTTTAAATAATTTAAGCATAATACTATGATGTATTGTACAAAATGTTAACGTGAAGGTGTGAGACTTTTCGGTATTTAAGCGCAGTTGCCTTGAGAGTTGCGCGGGCGCAAACCTTGTCAGTTGCACGAGCAACCATGTATCTAATTAATAGGATTAATTAAGAACTTCAGAGCACTTTCTACGGAGGCTCCTAAACTTCGTAAGGATTTTTCTTTGTCGCTTTGCAACAGTAAATTTGTCTCTACGATCGTGCGTGTTTAATTACCTCCATGTTCTCCAACTGCATTTGTATTCAACTGTCGCTTTCAATCTTCCTCGCCACATTGCATAAAGTTCTTCGTTTTACGAACAAACTTATAATATCAAAAACTACTCTAAAAATTTGCTATATATTTCCAAGGGGGCCGCTGACCGGAAACAGGAAGGTGGCATGGAATTTTGAGCAATGGTAAAAAAACCGAAATTTTTTTTGAAAACCGGGCATTTGTAAGATTTGTTCCTAATTTTACAATTATCGTCCTGCTTTTCTGAAAAAAACTTGTTTGGAACGGCAAATTGCCGCGTAACCTGTTTTCCACAGATTTTTGGGGTCGTAGAATACGAATCCGTAAAAATGTAGGAATGCATATAAATTGACGTAATATAAACAATGACAAATTTTTGAAATAGCTTTTTTAGATTTTTTAAATTAGAGTCGACATACTGAATCAGCCTTTTTAATTGTGAACATGAAATCGTATTCCTCAGTCTATAAAAACCCTCCAGATACGAAGTTTCACAAAAATTATTCGATTTCACGATTGTTAAATTTTGAAACTCTATGTTGGATCAACCATTTTGGATTTCCAAATTTCGACTACAGATTCGTTTTTTACGGCTTGAAAAACCTTCTATCTTGCCTCCCAGGGAACATTTCCTTGAACACATTATGACGCTCAAGGGGCTAAATAGTTCTTTAATAAAAAGCATATTTTTTGTTTGTCGCCTGTAAATATTTGAGTTTACTTATTTCTGGTCATTTAAGAAATGAATTAATAATTTATTTGTAAATTTAAAATAAATATTATTGTTCATACATGAACGAAAAACAGATAAAGGGTATGAAATGTCGATCAGATGATACATTCAGTCAATGTGAGGTTATCTTTAATATTTTTAATTCAAAATAAAAAATAAAAATGGATAAGTAAGCGGAGAGCGAATGATCAGTAATCTGCATTTAAAATTCTATCAATTTTATGTTAAATGTATAAACTTTTTTTCACATGTGTTCGAGTCAAACTTTAACTGAAACTTATGATCATACATCCCTCGTGTTAAGTGTAGACAAACAAAATGTGTTTTAGTTTAACATAAAAATATTTTTACGCCTAATATCTCAAAAAGATAGTAGATATTTGGCATGAATATATTCATGTTAGGTTGGACAATTTTTCTCCGTGTATGCTTCTTTTTGTGACACCTTAAAATAAGCTGAATTTTCGACTTAAATCCATTTCTTTTTCCTGTGTATTGATGATAATATCACGAAAATACCAGATAATGAAGTAGATGAATTTAGATCACAATTTATGGATTTCTCTAATGCTTTCTCAAGTAATCGGATACCGCAAACTTTGTAAGAAAAAAAATTAAATAAAAGTTTTTTTGAAGCAGGTATTTTTCAAAACTCATCCAGAATTAATATTAACTAAGGCTGATAAAAGGAGTATATCACAGTAGCGATTTTAAAGTACGATTATAATAACAAACTTATGCATATCTTGAATAAGGAAGATAGTTTTCAAGTTTTTAGAAATAATACCTAAAAACCATTAAACAGACTATCCCTCACGACCAGTAATTTCGGCAATAGGTCCATAAAAATGTCAAATACATCAAATAAAAACAGTCTTGACATTTTAAAGTTGATTGATAATTTTAAAATAGCATCTACTTACATTTCGCTTTCCTTTGACGTAATAGACATGTTTTCAAACATTTCTTATGAAAGAGTTGAAATTGCCATTAAAGAGCGATGGGATTTTATTAAATTTAACACAAAAATGCCTAAAACGTTTTCCTGGCGTTTTAAAATATGTATTTGGAACTCTCATATGCTCAGTTTTCTCTCCTATTTTAGCGGAAATAGTAATGGAAGATGACACATGTAAATCCCAGAGATATTATTTATCTGAAGTTAAATAAAAACGCGGCAAACAATTCAAAACAACAATTATTCGATAGTAGCTAATTTCTATCACGAGTCGGATAAAAATTATTTGTTGCCGGATAAATTGTAGTTGTCAATTTTTTGCAACGTTTTTGTCCAACTTCAGATATATACTGCCCTTGGATTTACTGTGTTGGAAAATTAAGTTTTTGAAAGAATCGACTTTAATCTCTATTTTTATTCAAGATATGTTGCTGATTCGGTACTTTGCGTGCATGGAAAAAATGTTGATACTCTCTGAAAATACATTAATAAGTATACACCCAAGATTACAATTTACTGTTGAAACTGACACTAAAGAGAGATTAAATTTTCTAGACATGACTTTAATAAAAATCAATCATTCTATTCAAAACAAAATAGGAGTCATACAAAATTTCATAGCTAGAGCTTTCAAATTGCCACATACAGTCTTTCATGAAAAAATATTGAGTATAGAATTCTTAAAACTCTCAATGCGGCAGTCTGTATTAAATTTTTTTAGAGATTTCCAAGATTTCGTTGAGGTTCACTCTGCCAAAGATTTCCAAGATTTCTCATAAATGCTATATTGCTCAGAGATTTCCAAGATTTCCCCCAAGAATTCTTTTAAGATTTCCCGCACAGAAATTTAAGATTTCTTAGTGAGTAGCCCCTCGTATGATTGTTAAATTGTGAAAGGATAAGCATGGAAATCTAGACCAACAATGTAAACTTAGAGCACTTAGTCTAAGGAGAGATGAACATCAAAATAACTTTTTTTAATTGGGCATGAGTGAAAGTTTGGTTTTGGTTGACTCTTTCCTTTTTCTCCCTTTAGCTTCTTTTTTTAAGATTCTAACGAGCCGGAAAGCAGGTAGTTAGGAAATCTAAATTTTATTTGTGAACTTTTGTCATGCTCTGATTTCGGCGCATAAAATTATTCATAAAAAAATTAGTATTCATTTGGGACTGAAGGGGTTTGCTTATGTGGCTTTTTATTTTAATTAAGGCCAAACGATTTGAAAGAAATGTAATATTTAATTATCATGAAATGTATATGGTTTCTTGCAACCGAAACAGTATAAACTGCTCTTAATAAGAAGTTGAAAATATCAAAATTAGTTAGCATTTAGTGAATGTCATAATGAAATTAAGGTTAATTTGACGGTTATCATCTACTGATTCGCGGGCAGTGCCACATGAGAATTGGTATTGGTAAACATCAATTGGGCAATTAATCTGTTTTGATTGAAAATTCTACTATTTATTCAATAAGTTATATTATTTGGTGAAAATTCGTCTTTTTGGATAGAAAATTTATCTTTTGGGTTGAAAGTTCATCTTTTCTTAGAAACTTTTTTTATTGAAAAGTTATCCTTCTTGGTTGAAAATGCAACTATATTATTGATTGAAGTTTGATCTTTTTTATTTAGAAATTTTATTACTTGATGAAAGATTCATCATTCTAGATTGAAAATCCAATTATTTTGTTGAAAATCCGTCTAATTTGCATCAAAGTTTAACTATTCGGTTGTAAGTGCAACTGTTTTGTTAAAAATGCAAAATATTTTGACTTGATATCTTAGGAATTTAGTACTGACATTGATATTATTCAAAAGAATTGATGTCCCTGTTTTGACCCCTTTTTTTAAAGTGATCCTATATTTTCCCTGCGTTTAAATCGCTTTTACAATAATTTACATTACATATTTTACCCTGAAGTTCATTATTGCAAACGCTTAAAGGTTAACCAGGAAATAACCTAGAATTTTGCTTGGAAGTTTGAGTATTCAGCCTGATTTCGTTAGTTGAAAAAATGATGCACATTTATTTTTTTCCCAATACAATTTTTGTAAGTCAAAAAAATGGAACAGATCCTCGATGATTTAAACTTTAGTATACTCTATTTATACAAGATCCGATGTAGAAAGCAAGTGCCTCACAATATGCATGTTTTTGATCAATTCAAAGTGCCCACTTTTGAATTTCTCCTCTGCTGAAAGAACAAAGACGTGAAAAGAATTCAATAGTTGTTCGAGTGCCCTTTGTCGAGGTGCTGCTTTTTCTCTCACCCAATCTGTCAGTAAAAGAGCTTTTGCCTCAGAACTCTTCTAAAGAGTACATAAGGTGCTTTCTTCTTCGAAAAGTGAAGATACAGCTGGTTTAGATTTAGAAATTTCGATTCATTTTTGATTTCATAATTACATTTTGGGATCAATTTTTACTTTTAACTAAACGATATTTCATCGATTATCATATTTAAAGTATAAAACTGGTTTAAATTGTAATATGCAAATAAATAAAAATGTTTTTTTTTTATTAAAGTAGCTTTATTTAATTTAATTTAACTATTTAGTAGAAAAGTCGGGATTTCTTTGTGGTTAACTAATTGTTTTCAACTGAAAATTGAACTATTCTATTTTTTGTTGAAATTGTGTCCATTTTAACAGAAAATTAATCTTTTTGTTATTAAATTTTTCGCTGAAAATTCATACTTTGTGGTATTCACAATAATTTTACTTCAAAAAATATATTTTATTCAAACTATTACTATATAAAATATGCACAGCATTTTGATGTAAGATAAAGTAAAAATGTACTTGAATTGTTATTCAAATTCATGGACTTTAGAAACAAATTCCCAATATGATTAATAATTTTTTTAGTGAATTATTCGATGGGGATAATATATTTAAGAATATCTTATAATTTATTTTGGATAAAGCTTTCTAAATTAAACATAATTATGAAATTTCTAGAAACTTGTACCATTGAGTAGTTACTAATCTTTTAATAAAGTTACTTTGACAAACGAAAAAACATTTTTTTTATTTTCCATATGAATAGTACCATATTGGTACAAATCTATAGATATTTATAAGGATTGAAAAAATTTTATTTTAATAACCTCGCAAAATTGTATACATATTCCAATTCAGTTGTTTTACAAAATGCGAAATACATGCATGGCTCCATACTATGAAAAATTATATGTCAGGGATTTTTTGTCAAGAATTTGTGT
Organism: Druon quercuslanigerum; assembly: GCA_010014905.2. Lineage (NCBI taxonomy): Eukaryota > Metazoa > Arthropoda > Insecta > Hymenoptera > Cynipidae > Druon > Druon quercuslanigerum. Next base: position 28,446 of record JAAAKG020137781.1, read on the forward strand.
AAACACCTAGCTATTTATCCTGTTGCTTATTACCTTCTGTCAAGTCCATATCTTAAAGATTTCTGTAGAATCACTTACTTTGCAAGTTTTCTACTTCTCTAGTTGGAGGGCTAAAAAGGGTGACATTTATTTGCGTCACTGTGCACGTCGACTTTGATCGAAATCGAATTTCTCGCAAAAGTAGCCAGTTGCCACTTGAAATGCACAGAGTGTCGCAATCTTTCACGCTGTACTGAACCCTCTTTGCTTAGCGATGTGCAAGATGAGTTAAAGGCTAGATGTTCTCAAGCAATGGAATAAAATCATGCTCATTGAATATTTATGTCAAGTTTTGTAGATTGTAGCTATTCCCGCTTTTCATTAGGTTTGCATGTCAAATAGATTTACTTCTCAAATCTTGATGAGATCCTAACAAAATGTTATTCAATTGCTAGACAATTAGCTAAACATTTTCCGATACTCTCATCAGCAAAAAGCTTTGTGCAATTTCAAATTTTAATTGAAATGGGTTTATAAACAAATGATTGTTTTCCTTGAATCTTTTGTCTACGTTGCTAACTTATTCTTCACTGGCAACACCAGTTTTCATTAAACACAAACACAAACAGAGAGAGAGAGAGAGAGAGAGCAATCATGTGCCTTTAAGTTGGCTTTTGTTTGCTCAGAAAATACTGCCACGTGCAACAGGAACAGTCGATGTTATGTGTAACAAATACTCTTTTTTTGTGCTGAACAAGAAGAGCAATGAAACCTCTTTGCAGAGTATATAACGTTGTATTCAACGTTCGTTGAATAAGGCAATATCCCGAGGGTTGCGCATGTGATGATACACGAAGAGTCTGTTCTCCACTTTAAAGCGACTATTATTGTATTGGGAAATGACTAAAATTCTTTTCTTTTTCCGCTGAATTCATTTTAATTTATAGTTGATTAATCTCCTTTGTCTGAAAGTTTTATTTTATATTCAATGCAGGGAAAACATTATTTTGTATGCAACTAGCAAGATTATTAAGGAAAATTTGTAATTTATTATTTTAACAGAAAAAAGTAAGACATTCGTGCAATTTTCTTATTAAGAATAACAGTGTTGAATAATACCAATTGCTATTCTTAGGGCTAATAAATAGCACACTCAAGCAATAAAGCTTTTTTTATCTGCATTAAAAGCAAGCAGGTTATTTTGTCTTTAATTGGATCATAACTATACATTCTCTTTAATAATAATTTCTGCATGATTAAACATCATTAGAGGATAATAGTCTGTTATTATTGATTAACTGAACTCTGGTGATAAATAAAAGATAACACAAGAATAAGCTCGTTGCTTTCGAAAGGAGTTGTTGATTTGTTTTGTGGAATAATTTGCAAGTTAATATAACATAATTAATAAATTTTTATGAGAGAGTGGATCTTAAAAATTCATTTTCCACTATCCAATTTCCCTTGTACCTTTTTTTGGTGCTTCATCCTTCATTTGCATAATTTCGAGAGCGCCCTGAAAGTCTGGAAAGGTGATAAACTCGAAACGCGTTTAATATTCTGTAAATGCTTTTATCAACTTCCGACGTCGGATAAACCTTCCTCTTAAAGTTCACGTCCATAATCTGAAATTTCACCTTTACTCTAATAATAAAATGGAAGTAACGAAAAGGAAAGTAAAATCATGTGACATATTATTGTAAGATGATTCCCGAAAGGTTTCCGCATTGGAATAAGTTTATCTCGAGTAATGTCCAGTATTAGAATTCAATAAATCGAAGTGGGGGATTTTATAGAATCCTATAAAACTTATTTCTCGATACGAACGGCACACCTGCCTGAAATTGGAGATCATAAACTCTAGGAAATAAACATGGATCTGAAGTTTTTAGAGGATAGACTTTAGATGCAAGTTTGACGTAAGGGTGGGCTTTCCATGCATTTCATATGAAACTCGGAGAATTACGGGAAACTTCGGCTATGATGGGATACTATATGAGGAGATATATTCGACATTAACGCTGCCCGTCGGACGTGCAGGAAACCGACTGATTCGATTGGATTCTTCATATTGGCAGAAGGAAACGAGCGTTCTTCGTTTCCAAGCTGAGAGGAAATAATATCATTCCATTCCATCCACGGATAACAGAAATGCTCCAATCAGATTCCTCTTCTTGAATTCTTGATATACTTCGTTTTTTTTGCTAACCAGTAGAAATATTTAAATAGTGAATATCATCAAAATTTTTAGAATAAAAAAATGGGACCTCTTATATTCAACTTATTTTGATCGAGCCTAATCTATGAGATGAAATCTAGTACAGAAATGCGGAAAAGTGATTTCATAAGTAGGTCGTGAGTTGCGGGTGCAGGCGCGAAGATGATTGGATTCCTTGATGTGGTACCGGAAATCGAGTGAAGTACATTAAATCGGTGGGCGGGCAAGCGGAAATGAAGAGATCGCTACATTACCGACTCACCTGCCTTCCACTCAGAAATGTCAGGTACAGGTTTGTCCTGACCTAAACGACTATGGTAGACAGCCTCTATGCTCACACGTATATATCTATGTATATACAGTTCATATAGTCATGCACCCTCTAACTTCATGATATACATATATGTAACCTAGTCTCGGATTGTGTGGGATTCGCCCTGTGGAGTTGGTGGTTTCGCGTTCTCATTCCAAACCGCCACAGGGCTGGATGGTGTCGTGAATTATTGGGGAGTAGAGCATCTCTCCGGAACATCACGAATCGTCCGTTTCTGTGAAAAGCAGGTTAATTTCTGTCATTGATCTGGGACGTGTTCTTTTGACATTGGAAAACATATCCTGGGGAATATAATTCTGCAAAATTGATTGCACAATCTTGCTTTCAAGGATAAGTTTCATCAAACGCATAGTGTATAACATAGTTTCCATCAAGCAATTAATATCTTTCAAGAATGCGTTGTATTGTTGTGTATTACAAACAATTTGCCCCGGTTTGAAGTTAATATTATAATGTTTAAAGCACAAAAAAGCTTATTTAATAGGACCATGTGCTGAATAGAGAAATGCGGCTTCTAAAAGCCTTTATAAAGCGTGCTTCATCCCGGCTGTTATCTGTATTATAAAACGAATTTTTTGCTAGGGTGACCTCGTAAACCGCATCCGCTAGAGGTAATAATAGCAAAAAGTTGTGCATAAATCACATATATATACACTATGTCGCGCGCAGATTTAACAGCAGTTCTCATAATTCAATCAGACTGCAGTTGCCCCAATTACATTTTTTTTCCTCGTGCGGTTCATTGCGGGTCATTGTAACCAACCCTTGTAAATCGAATCTTGTTTTTTTTTTTATTTGAAGATACGTAATAAAATTTTTACAACAGAAACTACCACTTTAATGGCGCAGACGGCTCTCAAACATTAATGTCGCCGTAAAAAATATTGTGTATCATTATAAAGATTACAGTACTTATTACATCGTCGAAAATATTGGGGGTTAAGTCTGCATTTATCGAAAACTATTACTTATAATGAAACGTTCTTTATGATTGTTAGAGACTTAACGAGAGCTATTTTTATTCTACTCGTGGATTCTAAATTTTTGTAGTGAAATTAAAAGAAGAGACTAAATTTCGTGGGTGTGAGTGTTCTTCCGCTGTTTCCGCTATGGAAATTTCAAGGAGAAACATAGCGATGAATACTGAATCCTATTAGCATAATGTCTCCCGACTGCTGTTGACGATGAAAGCATAATCACTTGCTGCGTAATATTTTCAAACTGAAAATGTACTCTCCTAATTTTAAATTTCTGATTTTCCCCAGTGTTGCAAACCAACATTTGTTATAATTAAAAGGGTATAATCACGCAAAAACTAAATATATCAATTTGATCTGCAACAATATGATCCAATAAAGTAACATATTCAGCAATGCAGAACAACACTATTAGTTGAACACTTTTTTCCTAGAAAATTCAGCATTAATTTCATAAACTTTATACTCTCTACTATATATTGCATAATGTATATGCACCATCATATTGTTTTACATCCTTTATTGCAAAATCCGTTATTCATATTGTCTGAAAACTATATATTTATCTGTCATTCTCTCTACTCACGCCATATTACTTTACAATCTTGATAAAATCCTTACCCTCGCTTTCTATTTTCGTTCCATCCACCTAAACGGATAAAGTGGAATTGCATGTTAAGGGATTAAATTGAATGGCACCTCTATTATTTTTGCGCAGATATGTGTTACCCATTTTATTTTCCCACGGCCACTCTTAATTGCTGAACGATGAGATACACGTAAAGTTTTACGACTAATATATATCTATACCGTAATGGGTACAATAGAGATATTATATGGGCTGCAGAGTAATCGCGAAACGTAGAATTCCATCACCCTCTTTTTTAGGAGAGCTATATTGGATGGTTTGCACACTTTTTTGCTGATTTAAGGCTGCATTTAAAACGCTTCATTACCAGTTCGCTGAGGTTCGCGGAACTGTGGATTATGCATTTCTCATTTGCCTTGGAATATGGCTGCGATTTGGTAAGACGAGGCACGTGCTATATTACGGCTTATATTATTTATACCTGCTCTTTATCGTACACTTTTTCCTCGCTTTACCGTTTTATGATTCATGCAAGATCAAGGAACTTTGTTTAAAATGCTTTATACAACTTTATCCGTGTAATATATAAAGTTTTCAAACAATTTAGAAGGTAATCTGTAATGCCTTCGGAAGGTAATAGAAAGAGATGACAATTTGCAAAAGGGGCAGAAAGACGATTATGCAGGAAGAACGCTGACTTTCAATTTGCAAATTGTTCTGCCCTCGTAGTGTTGACATGAAATTGCTGCTTTTTGTGGTATGAGCATCCACATGTGCATTTCGCCTCGACTTCACGTATAAAGTATGTTTCTGCCTGTGTTTTTCACTCGTGGGTTTCTCGTATACATAAGGATTTCTCGCACACATGAGGATATCTCGCACACTTGAGTGCTCGATTAAATGACATGGATCTACACAATCGATATGATCGTAGGGATCAGCGCCAGACAAGCTGACGAAGCGAAATGCCGACTGAGCTTTTGGGTTAATTGGAACATCAGGAAGTAACTTGACTCACGAGACTCTCCTTCTTCTCTGCGGAAATAAGATTTAGGTCTTCGGCCATAAAGTTTAAAATTAAAGAGGGTAATTTGACAAGATGGTGAAAAATCCTAATTAAGGAAGATCATTTTAAAATCTAGATTTACGATTTATATGGGAAATTTCAAATGCTTAGTAGTATATTATTATTTTGAAGTGATTACTTGTTTATTATTTTGTAATATGCATTTAAATCTCGAAAACCCATTTTAATTAAGCATGCTAAGGTTTCGTTCCTAGACCCATTTCGGTGTATGAACAGGGCTTAAATGTGCTATAAACGATTCGTGGCAAGCTATTCAGCGCAGCCCTCGTACAGACTGTCACATTGTAGATAAGAACGAGTTATAGATGCCCTTGCATCGATGCAGTTTCTGCTGGAGTGAGATAAGTTTTTTTTTTGGGTACTAGAGATCGAGACAAGATTGCTTGATGTTCAGAGTTGATTTAACGAATGGTATTGCTAGGTGATTTATAATAGAAGTAATGATTAAGTATTCAAGGTTAAACTTTGAAATGTAACCAACTAAGGAAACTAAATAAGTAAAGAAGATGACTGTTGTACGTATTTTGAGAGTTGTATATCATATGCCCATATGGTATTGGTGAAAAACCTATGACTGAACATATACAAATTATTATGATGAATTCATTTGAGCAGATGTTATCCCTCTTCATATATTCTTTCTGGAAAATGTGCTGACGTTTATTCGATCGCTGTTACGAGAAGTTTCGGATGTTCCTTACAACACCTACTTTGCAATAAAGTTGAGGAACAATATTGACGGCACCTTCTGTTAAGACCTTAGTGGAAACTGGTTCTAATTGGTGGCGGATGATATAAATGCCAAGGTGTGAACAAATTCAGATCTTTAGTTCCAATTCACTTCAAGCAAGGATACAAGTTCGAGACAAGTATATGTTTCTAGAAATAAAAGTACAAGCATCTTGTTAGGGAAACAAGCATGCTATTATGGAAACATACATGTTAATAAGGAAGAGTCTTTTAATTATTTAGTTTTAGTAATGAACATAAATCTCTCTCTCTCTCTGTCTCTCTGTCTCTCTCTCTCTCTTTCTGTTTAATCTAATCAAAGAAAAAATGTACAATTAGTTCTGAGAATATTTTCAAACTCGGTTATATTGAGAATTCATCTAATCAAAGTGTTCGTGTCTACAGATGTAGTTTTGCGCTACAAGTCATAATTCTCTTTCTATGAGGTTTAGCCGGTTTTGAAACATAAATTCTCATTCTTCTGAAGTTCTTGGTTGAGCTTGGATATAAGTATGAACATAAAAGTTCGTTGTGCAGTGGAGGTTGGTATCCAGGAATGGGAGGAGGGAACGCACTTGTACGTTTCTCGGGGAATGCTTATGTCGATCTCTTCGTTGCTGTTGCCGTTGTTATTATTACCTGCTCTATTCAACCAAGGCAGCGTGTCCGTTATACAGACTCAGTTATACATGTAAAGAACTACTTGTATGTATTTTTCCCTCGTTCCTTTCACCCTACGTACCACAGTGGATGACACTTATATCTATATCTCTACTCTCTATTTTTTTCAGGGTGGATAAAATACTCTTTGAGGTCTTTCTGTCACCAAATAATTTCATATTTTGGTCTGGTATTTGCAGGAAATAAAATATACTTTTTTAGACATATTTTATTATCATTATGTAAAATTGGATAAAAATACTACGAAATATATACAAGTGTGAATTGTAGTTCCTGAAAACGTGAGTTAAATTCTGGTTAATCTTTTTCCGTTGGTATTGGGTACAAACTCCATTTGTTTTGTAATAGCCTTTGAGAATAAACTACCGGTCTACTAATAGAAGGAGAGTTTCAGGAATGGAAAAGATTTTTCTTCTTGCACGAGGTGGAATTTTTCGTTATTTCCTTTAATAGGTACTTATTTTTCCTCCTGGTTTTAATTTCCTGATACTCCCTTTCTCACAGTTTTTTTTTTACTTTCTTTCATTCTTACATCTTTTCGCTCCCGGGCTAAAGAACCCTATATTTTATCTGGGGTGTTTCCCAGTGACGGATTTAGTACTTTGGCCTCTGTTGGAAATATTGATTGCTAGTATCCTTGTAGCTATCAGTTTAGGACAATAATATTTCAAATAATAAAATTATTTCAACACATATTTTTATTTTTTGTTACAGGTGAGTCAGCAGATGGAATTTTTCTTCTGCTTTTTGAACGTGAGTAACTCAAATGGCGAAATTTCTAACTTACAAATCCTTTCTGAATTTCACCTATACACGAAAAATTGTTGAAGGAGTTGGTTCTAAATGTAGCTTTAGAATTTGGACCCTTTTCAGGATATAGTTGGATAGCCTCTTTCCTTGAAGGTTAACTTTCATCTCCAATTAATCAATCATCTATCGTACAAACACATATGTAGAGCGTTTTCTCCCATATTTCAATAGGTTTCAAAGCAGTTTACTCTGCATCGAGTGATTGACTTCCCCTCTTTAATTGGTCAGCGTATGCCACTCTCTGTTAGAATCCAGCATAACTAACGAAACAGAAAAACATCGGCATCCTCAAATCGCTAATTTGGTCTTTCACTCTACGCTTTTGACGTTGATATTAGATTTTAGGATGATATATCTTTAAAACAGCAGTATTCACAATGTAAACAACTAAAAACAGTATTATTATTTCAGGTATTAAAAAGTCTCTATAAATTTTTCGATATGGGTGATACCAGATTTATGGTTAGAATGAAATATGATTTTTATGCTTTTTTATAATTTGAAAGCGACTTCATCAAGAATTTACGAACGAGCTATAAAAGTTCCTAGTATATAATTTCTAAAGTTTTTACTCTTTCATCGAAAAATGTGTTCTTTGTCAATTTGAGAAGATGAGCTAGAAATGGAATGAGAGAAGTTGAGCGTAGAATAGATGGAGATAGTTTGACGAGTACCGAAGGTAAACTCGCAGGTTTGCAGAATGTTTAATGGAAGCCAGGGAGCTAAACTTACGGAACTAAGGTGAATTGAGGTTGTAAAAGGACGTTGATGTCAGTGCGATTGGCATCTTGAATGCCAAGATGACGGTTAACGCACTTCTCGAGTTGCAAGCGTTGATTGTTTTCACTTTTACTGTTGGTCAAGTTTTGACCACAAACTTGTACTTATATTAAATCAAAATTCTTCCCTTTAACGTTAATTTGAATGAAATTTAGTAATTAGGGAAAATCCCATAATTGATCGTTAAATTTCCAGTGGAATTGTCAAACCGTGTTCTAAATGTATAATTCGGTAATCTGGAGCACTTATTTAATTAAAATATTTTTCTTAGAAAGAACAATTTTATACAACATTTGTTCTTTATTCGAATCGCTCAACTAAGTCATTAGCCGCTTGCTACTCTGCAAGAGACTCTGTTTAACGATGTAAATAGATAATTGAGTCACTTAGCGAAAAGTTGTGCCATCAGAAAAGAGGGCTTATAGCAATGGAGAATATAATTTATTTAAAGAGAGTGAAATTGTCGACTTCCTGTTCGAGCCATGTTGTACTTTTCAATAATATAGGGTCAAGTGCAACGTAAGAGACCAGTTGTAAAACCACCAGAATTTTTAAACAATTTCATTGTTTAAATTTTTTTCAGTATTTGCTCAGTTGCATTGTGTTACAAATAAATAAAAGAAAATAAGGTGAAATTCTTATATTTTTCGCGCGCTTGTTCATCACTAAAAAAGAGTTCTATCTCTCAGTAGCGTTATACCCAATTAATGTTTATCTCATCATGTTTATCTCATAATGTCTATGACCGATAATACATATAGTAGAGTCGGGAACACTTTATCTCAATTGCCTAGTCATAACAGTTTCTATATTCAATTATGATAATTTTTGGAGCAGAAAATAATTAATACTGAATACTAATTATCTTGATTCCATTTAAAATTCAGATTATCTTAAATACAGGTCAATTTCACGCAAAAAATAGTGGTGATTCACAGAAGTCGTATAAATTCGAAGCGTCGAAAAGTATTTGATCGCCTGTCTGAGAAAATTTAATTTGATGTGACAATAAAAGAGAAAATGGTTTTGTAAAGTTCTTATGAAAGGAGCGTCGAGATTTAAAAATCTCGGATTTCAAACACGAATTTATGATGAATATCCTTGATAGGATGGAATTCAGTTTCGCAACCGAATAGGGAAAACAGCAGGTGTGTTACACGCGACTGAAATAGAAACAATCCGTTATTCCGAAATATTTCCTGACAAAATTTTGTTGGGTTTTCTATATGAGATTTTTTAGTGGACTTACGTATTTTAAAACCCGTAAGGCTTCAGTTTCAAATTATTAACATGGAAACGAACACTAAACAATTTCTGTCAGTTAATAATTTTGTTGACTAATTTTAGTTTTTGATTATATGCCAATACACATTAGCTTTCAACTTTGATAAGCATTCTGCTAGTGAAAAATCCGTTTTTAGCCTTTCACAATCGATTTTCGACCGGACGTCGAAAGGCTAAGCTGAACAGTAACGAAACAATGCCAGACACTAACACCAACAGAGGGTGTGCGAGTAATAAATAATGCAAAGGTGACAGAGGTTAGCGAAACAGCCATACTTCCTTTTTTAACAAATCCCTTTCAAGCCTGTCAGCTAGAAAATTTTTCAAAATATGGTGACTTGTCGTGCTTTCTTAAGGAATTTTGTTAAAGAAACTCAATTCAAGAAATGAACGAGTCTCATATCAAGCATATTTATTATTCTAATTTTTGTGCCTGGCACAGAACAACTCTTCTAATTTAAGCACATTTCTTTTGTTTAGTGTCATATTACCATAGTTACTATTTATAAATTTTAAAATATCAAAAGCTATTTAAAAATACATAAGACGTTAAAGTAAATTGAGTGTACCAAATTAGGCGTTCAATATTTACTATTCAGAATTTAAATAGTTCAAACTAAGCGTTTGCACATATTTAAACAAGAAAGAAACACGTAATTCATAATGTTGTTTGAGCTGAAAATTTGGTTGTCTGTCGAATTTCAAATAGTTGATAATCAGTATGAATATTCTGAGTATTCGTTTTGAATGCTGATGTGCAATAATTAACAATGCGTATATCACATATATGTATAAACTGTATGGATGCATATAATCTTCTGTAGGTATACCCACCTGAATTTTTAATCACATTGCATTGGATTTGTAATTATTGAATATTCAGTTAGGAGATCATTTTTAAAAATCGACACATATTTGAGGTTATACAATAATACGAATTTTCAAAAATCTGCCTCAAATAATGAATATTTATTATCGGATTTGAATTCCGGTATAAATTCGGCCTTATACTGCACATTTATCGACTGTAAAAACTATGGTTCCCAATAGTCTTCTTTGAAGCCATCGTTCGTACTATTTTACTTTGCTAATTTCAGAGTGAAAAGTGATAAAACAATGCTCAGGGACTGTCTTTTCAATTGCTTGCAATTTCATGCTTAAAAAAAAACAGAAAAAATTTGATTCTTACTTCGGTCCTGCTTAAATCCAAAAAATACTAAAACGTTGTTTAGTAGCATCAAAATAAAGTAGCATTAGAATAGAGCCGCCCTAGACTATATTTTTGGAGGACTATTTCACAGAAAAAACTGGGGGTTCACTAAAGTTGCGGCTCAAATAAAAGTTCGTATCATTCAGAACTTGAGGTCCAATAGAACCTGTGGATAAGCAAAAGGTTCGTTTAGAGCACTCTTGAAAAGAACCTTAAGGTGTATTCACAAGCCAAACGCCTGCAAAGTAGGGCTGGTATTTTAGGGATCGATTTACGGTTGTGGACCGATGAATTGGTACGAAAAGTTTTTTGCATATAAATATGCCTTTATGTTGACAACTTTTCTGCATAACCTGCAAATGATATTTATCAAGTTATTATATCTATTTTAATTGCTTTAATATTTTGCCATTAAATTACTATCATTAAGTTGTCTGCATCAGAGTTCGATTACATGTGTGCTTTAAAGTAAAAATTATATTATTAATTAAACAAAATGTCGAAGTGGGCAAAGCGAAAAATAGGTGTTTCATAAATAGGCTTTTCATAAATTTGTTTCCTTTTCAGCAAGTGCGGTATATTTTTGTTGCAGCTCCTTTGGAGGCAAAAATGTGTTCCAAAGGAAACCCCAGTTTTTTCTGTGTTCAATACCGAAAACTAGACCTAAAATGATGCTTTTTTACAGTGTGTCGATGTATTTATAACTAGCCTGAATTGCTCATCGAACTTTGATCCATTAAGGGAAACTTTGACGGATGTTGAATTAAATGCACGATACACTTCCGTAACATGTTCGAATTTCAGAGGTCTCAGATTGATTAAATGTCCATGGGTAGTTCGTGCTAGTGGCAACGTTACATGGCTCTTAATGGGATCGAAAATTCTATCAGCGAAATCATGGATATAGTGATCTCAAATGTACACAGTAAAATGCTTTTCAATTATTATTCATTTCAGTTAAATATAGAATTAATACTATAGACAATTAAAAGTAGATAAATAACAATTCCTAAGCAAACATTTACCCGATGTTGAGTGTAGTATGAAATTTATTATTCTAGATATTTTTTTTTGTGACGAGGCGAGCTATTTCTTTTCCTTATTAAAACATGAGTGTACGAGTCACGAATTTAAAACAAAATTCCCTGTATTTTGTTTCGTTCAAGATGGTAATTCGAGTCCCGTGGAAATGCAATTAGTTTTTCACCACAGAGTACAAATTACATCGTTGACCTCTTCCACTTGTATTCCTTTTTATGGTTTTTACATCCCCACTTTTTGGGATGTGGAGCTTGAATCTTGGAACCAACCCTCGTTTCGGGCAGGTGACTATACTGCACTCTCTTGGACGTGCACTCCCGGAAGCATCCCACGGGAAAGGCGGACTTCGAAGTATAAAATTTCGCGAAAACCAATCCAGGAAAAGATCTGCCTCTACGTGTTTACGGTTCCCAATGCCTTCGAGCGAGCCGGCCTCGAGAGCCTCTGTCGATGAAAAAAAAGTAATAAACTCTGTATCTAGATGAGAAAAAGATCGGAAGTAACGAAGAGAAACCGTTCTCATGTTACGTTCCAATCTAGAAAAAAGGATAGTCAAGTTACCCTTTATTAAAGTAATTCACCATCAGATTTTGTTTGTGCTGTAGTTATTTTAAAGATCTGGGAACTGGCTTGAAAATGTTTGTATATCACTTTAGCATCTCTCTATAGACAGGATGGTCGTAAACAGTATAAATCGTCCATATCGGAAAGTATGTGATTATAACTTTCAGAACTACTTTGTAACAGCATTTCTGGAGACACGCAAAGAGAAAAGTTTAAAAAGTAAGAAGGTGAGTTTTCGCATAATCTACTCTTCTATACCTTTCAGTTTGTAACGGTTTTTCAATCTCAGTTGAAACGAAGCATCTGGGCAACGGTCCAATTTTGAATTATCTCTAGTTTATCGCCTAGAAATTTATCATAAATCTCTTCAAAACCGTAGTTCCTTCTTATCGGAAAGTGAGCATCAAATTACATCATCTGCTTCAAGTCATCGGAATTTAATATTGCTACTTTCTGTCTTTGACCTCATAATCAGTACAGTGCACTTTTCTATCCGCGGATACTTTTTGGATTTATTGGATACAGTATTGCCTAGGGGCTATAAGACCTCAACAGACGGACTTTTTTTATTCTTGATTGCTAGTTTCTTCATTTTTATGATTACTGGTTTCTTCCTTTTTTTATTTTTAATGTTTAACCAACAAGGCATGGGATATCATTTTGAGATACAATTACTTTGCTCGAAGTTATCATAAAATTTATGATTTAATAGTTTCACTATTGGTCTACACTTTACAACTTTATTTTTATGAAGAGGCGCTATATTGTGGTTGGAATTTTAATGCTCGATCATATATCTCGCGAAGGTTTTTAATGTCGGGGAGATTAAGAAATCTGCCCATGTAGAAATTGTGATGGGGGTTGGTCGGGCCCCGGCTAGTTTCCCCTATTTCTGACCATCCAGAATCTCTCGGTTTTCTCGCGTTAAATACTCGGATGCTTCAGATGAATATAAATTTTAGTTTGCTTTCACGTGTTGTTGGGCATCCATTCATCTGTTTACTGAAGCATAATTTAGTGCACAAGAACTTCTAAAGATGGCCCTGCATCATATATACTGCAGCGCCATCTTCAGAAAGTTAATCTGGGGTATGCTGACTAAGGCCTGGCCAGTGCCTGACTAGAATTTTTTGCTTCTTCTATCTTAATCAGGAACTAACTAAAGCCTGACTTAAATATAGGATAAGGGCCTAACTAGACTCAAATAGTTTTTCTAGTCATGAGGAATAAAAAATCTAAGCAGTACCTTAAAGGTTCCTGATTAGAACTAACTAGTCCAGTTATTCTAGTGGGATTCTGACTACTGCGCTACTTAAAATGGGGACAAATGGGGCGATTTCTACATGGGTATGTAGTTGATTCAGAAGCGACCATCCATTAACATGGATAATGCTTATGACCGCCCAACATGCCACGCCGCGTGCTGTAATACTTCATTTCTGACTCTTATAACTCACCGTCCTACCTATAAATTGTATCTTAGAAGTTCTCTGTAGATCAGCTACACTTTATCATCACATCTAGATCAAGATAGAGGAAAGTGATGAGGAAATCTACTATATTAAAAAATACATTCACGTAATTCAAAATATTTGCTTAAAGCAAAGAATACTTTTGTTTCGATATTTTTTCTCTTGACTAATTTATGTAGAAGGACTCACTTTAATTGTCTTTGAAAGAATTGTGTTATTGAAATTTATTGTTCTTTTTCTCTTCTAGGTAATTTCCCGATTTATTTTATGAACACTGAATGAAAAATGCTGACATGCCTGCATTTGAAATTCATTGTGAATACGAATCTCTGCGTTATCGATTGATAATAAATTACATTCTGTGTATCAGAAAAGACAATATATTACCCGCGGTGAATAACTCAACGTTATATTACCAGCTTTATTACTACAATGGTTGCTCAGCCTGGTCACTAATGAATATTGTTTCGTGAATCGTTACATAGCAAGCGCTTACCTCTCGTGCTACGATTTGCGAAATCATAATTAAATCTTGATGGAATTTCTACGGAGTCTGATAACCGATTCCACTCTCGCTCTGAACTTCAAATATAATACGACCTCGAGGCAAATCTAACGAATTATACTAATTTTTAATTAAATATCGCTATATTATCAATATAAATATTCTTGGTAGTAAATCGCCGACAATTAAAAAAAAATAACCGCGAAAATATTGTCTCAAGGGTGCTTTTCATACCTTAAGTGAATATATCAGCCAGTTTTTCACCGATTGGAATCAAAAATTTGCAATTAATTAAAAATTGTTAAAAAATATCTTATGTGATATACATTCTCCATTTTTTTAAAACTAAACATATCTGATTTAGATGACATGAAACATATATCATTTTTAGCAGTTTAATCGACCTGTCTAGCATACAATATTTAATCGAATTGTCTGAAATTTTTGAGATAAACTGAGTAGATAAAGCTCAAATGCCATTTATTAGAAAATTTCGATTCAATAATTATTTATATGGTTATTTAATTTGTACGCCCAAAATTCGACTTTTTAGCAGTTTGATCGACCTATACATACATTATTTAACCGATTTGTGTAAATATTCCATGTTAAATTGACTAGATGAAGCTTCAGTGTTATTTTTGAGGCAATTTTTATTTATTAATTATTTCTAGCGATATTTCATTTTTATGCTAATATTTAACGATTAACATAAAATATTTTGGAATAAAATTTCAAAAATGTAATTTTTGAGTAGTTCAGTCGACCTAAAGCTGAACATATCCGATTTAGATGACATGAAACATGTATCATTTTTAGTAGTTTAATGGACCTGTATACCATACAATATTTAACGATTACCATCAAATATTTTGGATTTAATGAAACATTACTAAAAATTAACATCTGTACGTATTAATTATCCAAATGGTATGACATAAATTAAAAAAATTCATAAAATTTTAAAAATGTAATTTTTGTAGTAATTCAGTGAACCTAAAGCTTATACTCAATAAGCCGATTTGTACACAATTTTCAACATATCTCCATTCGAGGATTATCCACGACTGTGTTTCACAAAATTATATGTCATTAATTATTTATCAAGAATTTGCACATTTAATTGTCAAAATTCAATTTATCAGTAATTTAGATTTCATGGGAGCTTAATACCGTTGAATCAAATTTTGCAAAAGTTGTAGCAAAAAGTCGTTAGATGAATATCTAGGAAAATGTAAAATGCAAAAAATGTTTATAATTACGTGTTGAATGGTAATATTAATATTAATTCCAAATCAATGCATTATATTGTGTTAAGCACTAAAAGTTTTTATTACTTTGAAACATTCATTTTATTTCATAAGAATTTTTATTAAAAAATAAGTGTCATTTCACTAAAAACATCTATGATGCAAAAGATTCTAATAAGTAAAAAGTTATCAGTACAATCAACATTGTTTGTGAAATATCAAAGTTCGTTAAGTCTAGCGAGATTTTGTCTCGCTGCTCTGAATCAAGTAAATATTCTCAAGCAAGGAAAATCAAGTGTATTCAATGTTCTTGAGGCAAGAAATAGTCCGTAGATCAAGAAAAGATTGCATCGTCCGTATTCGTAACGATAATTTCTTCGATCAATATTATTTTTTTTTCGTTCTTGAGGTAAGAAATATTTCCTTAGTTCAAATAATTATTTTGTTTTTCGTATTCGTAACGATAATTTCTTGATTCAATATTAACTCTCTTTCCTTGAAATAATCTCGCTAAGTCTGAAATTCTTTCCGATTTAATAGTGTTAAAATTTTTGTAATGTTTTCAAATTAATATACATATTTGTAATATTTAGAAATCTCTATAAATTGCTGGAAAAAAGTTTATTTTTTAAACACAATGTTTACTGTAATTTTAACTTTTTACTTGGCGAAATGTTTGGCATCAATTATGTTTTTTGCGGGATCCGAAATACTCATAATTATCATCATATAAAAGAAGTTTTTGATCTGCAAGAAAAGAGTTTTCAAGAAGTTAAAAAAAGTTAATAGGCGCGAACTTTTTATAGCTTCTTCAACATTACTTAAAACTTTTAAAAGCTTCTTTCTGATCCTTCCGAGTCGCGAACTAAATAATTTATGTTATTTCAATCTAGAGTTAAATTTCCTCTACAAGAGAAACTTACCGTATTTTTTCGCTTCAGTGAATTGAGTTGAAAGTACTAAACGAATGAAGATAATCGTTTAATTTTTGAGTAAAGACTTTGCCATTTTATAGATAAAAGAGAAGTTATAATACGGTGTGAAAAATTTATGAAGCTTTGACGTAACATCGTTACGGATCATAAAATGTTTCTACTTTAGGGGATCACTTTAGATTATTCTTTAGAGTTCACACCCTTGGGTTTGGGGAGAGAAAAGTCTCCTGGTCATTGACCCCCCATAAAAGAAGTCTCGCCTCGAGGGGATGCTTATTGTTTCCTCGTCTTCATGTGTACATTAGATCTATGTGTGTGCGATCTTCTTCTCATGATTTTATTTATATAATATTATTATTATTATTATTATTACGCCATTAAACCGTTACTCTGACGGGGTAGGCGTGACTCACTCGGTAGGGAAGGGAGTAGTGTGAGGAAGGGGTTATGCTGTCACAATATTTTACTCGGACTGTTTCTGATTGTTTACGCATGTACCCACTGTCCGTGTCCAATGTCCACGTCCGAAATGAGTTACCTATCGGTCGGCGATTATATTAATAACGCACGAATCCGATTCAACTATGTAGTTTGTTGATTGCCATTAGTGTTAACGAGCTTGAACAAAGACACAATTGTTATATCGCCTTGGTGCGTCATACTCATAATTGGAGCGGATATCATGAGACGTGTTATAATTTCGACGGATAATTGATGTTGTGAAGTGTCACTAAATTTCGCAACTTTTATAACCGAAAATATACCATTTTTGAAACTTACTAATTAATTAAATGGTAACACTTCATTATAACGTAATATTTATTATTTTAATGAAGTAAGATATATTTTATATTCGGAAAAATAATTTTCCACTAAATCTTTGGTTCTCGGATTTCCCTTCGTTACTCTTTTGTGATGTCTAAACTTTAAACTTTTGGGTTTCAATACTTCTTTCATTAATTACTCGAACTGGGATCTCCAATACAAAAAGAAAAAGTTGCATGCCAATATCCTAATCGGAGGATTGCGTTTTATCCACCCATGCTTTCTGAAATGTACGCGGGCTTGCTCCTACGCAATGTATGTGTGTGGATAGAACGCGCCTTCTCATAAGGATGTTGGGATGAAACCATTTTTGGTATTGTCTGGCATCAAGTACAAGTAATAAGTCAAATAAAATTCAAGAACTGAACGTTTAGGGGAAATGATATTGGAATAAATCCTCTTTTTTTGGTGCTACCTGATGTCAAATAATAATAATACTAACAATAATAATTATGTAAATAAGTAGTTTGGACTAGATAAATACAGAACAGCGTATTTAACCAGATGGGAATTAGGGAACGCAGAGCTAGAGAACGATTTTGAAAATGACATTGAGGCAATGGCTGAGGACGAGTCATTTAAATATCTGGGTATTCTTGAATCTAAGGGTCGCGAACATACGATAGTTAAGAAAAGTCTTTACTACAAGACTCAGATTGATTCTGTAGAGTTCTCTCAACTCGGTAAACAAAATCAGGGCAATCAACACCCCTGTCATCCCTGTCCTCACGTACTCCTTTGGGCTCACGGACCTTGAACGATAAAGAAGAACCATCCGCGTAGTCACAAGTTATACAGCTGCGAGGCTGTTTTAACAGCAAGAGCGATGTTGAGCTTTAGAAAACCATCTGTAAAGCGGATCGTGACTACACGCTCTTGAATTTTTCCGTCCACGGCGTGCACACAGAAATGTTAGATCAATATGAAGTTGAAATAGAGACATCCAATATTTGGCTGAAAAGGGGCGTCCTGTTCACAGAAACGGAAGGATTCATCTCTGTGATTCAGGACAGGGTTGTTATCAGTAGAAGTGATCGCAAACACGTGTTACGTCAAGACGTGGTTAACCGGTGCCGATTATGTGGAGATAACAAAGAATTCATCGAGCACATTATTGATGGCTGTCGCGTAATGGCTGAGAGAGAATATACGCACATACTTAATGATGTAGCGGGTATGATACATCAACAACTTGCCATTGACCTATAGGACTCTTAAAAGAATGAATCTGATGAATGAGTCTGATCTCTGAGCTCGTACCTCTGGCTTTGCCCGATATGTCAAATTAGGCATACTGCTCTTGTCAGATCAGTTGATTCCACTACAAAAATGTGTCCTTGGCTGATGATATATACCGGGACGGACCCGTGTAAATTATTCAAAATCCATCTTTAGCAAAAATGCCTTCGACTTATTGGACTGTAACCATCTTAATTAGGTCTGAGAGAAAATGGGTTTCCTCATTTTTTAATAATACTAAATCAATAATAACTAAAAAGTAAAATAATAACTATCACTTTATAGTTAGTTCTTACCATCTAAAGAGAATATAAAACGCATTACTTCTACGATAACTGAACAAAAGAAAATTTATGTGAATAATTTAAAAAATTGGTATATTTTCGTTTATAAACGTTGGGAACTTTAGTGACACGATCATTTAAAAACTGTATTTTCAAGACAATGAAATATTTCACAGTACTGGAAATTAAATTATCAGTACTTTTAAAGAAATGGAAAGCTGGCAACGGACTTTAATTTTTAATTTTAAATGTAATAAAGGAAGCAAAATCAAATAATTGAAAAGGCAATGGAGTTTTCAACAAAAATAAATGTGACATTTTCGAAACATTTAAAATTCTTTTAAATTTCCAATCTTCCTATTTCTAGTTGCGCAAATATAGTACTTAAAAAGTTAAAGCTTATTTGGGACATTTTCAAATTAAAAATCATTCAGTTTGTAATGCCGGATTCAAAAATTATTTACGTCTAAATATTTCAAATTTAAATTTCTTTAATTAATTTGAAAGCTTTATTATTTTTAAATTCTTAAATAAAAATTTTTTAAACTTGAACAATAATTTAAATTAAAGATTAAAATCCCCTTAATATTTAAAATTAAACTATTTTACATTAGAAGCCTGAAGAGATGAGTAATTATAATCTGACATGTTCAAAATTAAAGGGTTTCTAAATGAATCCTTCTAAATTTTATCGTTTTCAATTATATTAGTTGAAAATTGAACTATTTTAAATAGGAAACTTCAATAGTTGAATAATTTTGTCCAATCCACTATTTATTTATTATAATATATTATATATAATATATTATAATATAATATTAATTTTCAATGTGACAAATAAAACATTTTGAAATGTTCAGTTTTGAATGATTAGTCTAATAAAACTTGTTTAACACGTTTTAACTCGAAGCTTCAAAATTAAGATTATCAGTCCATCAACTTTATCTACTTTCGAATATTATTAATAAAAAATGCAATTTAATTTAATTTTTGTGAGTTAAGACTTTGAATCCCAATTTCTCAACAAAATTCAATATCGAACTCATAATAAACCCAGTTTTTTCTCCGTGCATATTTTTTCAGATTATTCATGGAATTTTGACGAATAGAAAATAAAAAGTTTACTTGCACAAAATATAAAATGTTTTTCTTTTCTCTGCGTTTAAAACTAAATAGGCAATACAAATGGTTTTATTTTGTTTTCGGTAAGATGTTTTTTAAGTTTCTGAACAATCTTGAACTAAAAAAGACAGAAAAATCGACCGTATAAACTCTTTATAGTTCACAGGTTAGTTACTTCCTGAACACTGTTTTTTTCCTAATTGAATTCAAAATATTTCTTTCAAAAATAATATTTGCTTTCTTCCGATCAAAACGACTTATTGCCCGGGTAATTAAAAAAAATAAATAAATTTGTAATCCCCCCCTATTAACATGATTAAGCCTTCAAATATTTTACTAAATTTTCTCAGCAATTTTAAATGTTGATGAAATCCACATTTAATGTTCGCTTTTACTTGGCCTTCCTTTAATGCAGTTTTCTCGTAAAAAAGTTGCAAGCACAAAAATAATTGCACACATCTACCACAATGACCTCGTGTATACGTGAGAAAAATAAGTCAACCATTAAGCACTCAGTAAAAACTTAACTGCCTACAGTTGTGTGTGCAAAGTACGTTTTGACGAGTAACATGCAAACTTCAGAAGCCTGATTCTGGGGAAAAAGTTTCTTTAAAAGTTCGTTCACCTGTTTTCATTCTATTTGAATTGTTCAGATTTTTTTTATAAAAAAAAAATCTTTACTGCGCCAAGTTTCATTATGCTTCAGTTTAATCCTGATGTGTGTGACGGACTACCCGGGTACCCTTTTATTTTTAATTGAAATTATTTTATGTCGGGCACATGCTTCATAGTTCAAACTCCGTGAGAGCTCGTTACTTAATGTATAATGGATATTATCACAAGTGTCAGTCCAAATAATATATTGTGGAACGTTTGGGAGGATACAATTTTTGGTGCACCTTTATTGATGTGACGGGGTGTTCTGGAACCCACCATAAAAAGTGCAAGTTTGATTGATTTTCGTGGGTTGTTGACATTTATTATGGGACCTAAATTATAATCTTAAGTGTTTTGAAAGTGTCTTGTGTGATTATTTCAAAATTTTATATTTTTTTTAGTGTTTTGCGTGAAGGAATTCAGGATTTGTTTAGGTAAAATTTTTAGGGGTGGTTTTCGGGGTTTTTGAGTATTATTATGGATTTTTGAATATAACTATTAGTTTTCTGAAGGTAAATTATGTGATTACTTTAAATTTCTAATTTTTTAAAGGGTTTTGCGTTGAGACTTTCAGGATTTGTTTAGATAATAGTGTTAGGTGTGGTTTTCGGGGGTTGTTGAATATTATTATGGGGTTGGAAATTTAACTTGTAGGTTCTCTGAAGGTGACTTTTGTGATAGCTTAAAATTTCCAAAAAATTTTTAGGGTTTTTCGTTCTCCTCTTACAAATTAAAAAAACTTTTAAATGTTTTTATTTTATTTTTAAATTTTTATTTTAAATTTTTTAAACAAAAAATTTTTTTTAACTTTTATTTTTAATGGCACCCATGTGCTCTGTTACACCGAGATGGTGTTTTTTTTGTCACGCAGTCAGGGAATTTCTGCAAAAAGCACTTTAAATAACTGTCGAGAATAATCAGGACTGTCATACTGTCACTTGTAGTAACTTTTTTTCCTCGAGTCTCTTTTCAAAGATAAAGTTACTATAGTCACTTTTTTAAATGAAAAAATCACTTTAATCTCGTTTATTCAATAAATTAACGCCAGGGCTAGCAACTTTAAAATTCAGGTCTATACTCATTTGTGAGTTCTATTAAAATTTTTAAAAATCTTTTAGGGTATTTCAAAACATTTCAAAATTTTTTTTTATAGATTTCAATAATTTAAAGATCTTTTAAAGGATTTCAAAAATTTTTTTCAATTCCAAGAAATTTTAAATAGCTTTAAAAAGTTTTAAGAGATTTCTAAATAAGAAATTTTTTTATGTTTTAAATAATTTGAAGGTATTCCAAAGGATTTTAGCAATTCTAAAGTATTTTTTTTAATTCCTTAGAACTTTTAAGAGCTTTACTAAATTTTAAGAGATATCTAAATATTTTTTTTAAATTCCAACATAAATTTTTAAGAACTTTAAAAAATGTGAAGAAATTTGAAAATATTTTAAAGGATCTGAAATATCTTTGAGTTATTTTAAAAAGATTTCAATCTTGTGAAGTCATTGAAAAGGATTTGAAATATTTTAGGGTATTTTAAAATATCTCAAGGAATTGTTTATAGATTTAAAAGATTTTCTATCTCTTGAAATCTTTAAAAGTACCCTAAAATATTTAAAATTCTTTAAAATCCTTTAAAGTATTTAATTCAATTTCAAATTCTTTATAATCTCTTGAAATCTTTTGAGACCTTTTGAAGCTCTTGAAAATTTCATGGAAGTTTTCAAAATATCTTAAAGCCTTTGAAATCCCTTAATATAGTAGGGTATTTGTAATCAATTTCAAAAATTTAGAGTAATTCTAAACGATTTTAGGGTTCTAAAAAGCTTCAAGGAATTTTAATGGATTTGAATTATTTTACGGTAATTTTAAAAATTAAAAAAACCTTAAAGATCTTTAAAAAATGTGAAGTGATTTAAAAATATTTCAGGCTATTTTAAAAAATCCCAAGGAGTTTTTAATAGATTTTAACAATTTGAAGCGATTTAAAATTATTTGAAATATTTTAGTGTTTTATAACAAATTTCAATAAATTTTTAAGAGATTTTAAAAGATTCAAAAGGATTCTCAATATCTTAGGAGATTTTAAATATAATTCAAAAATTTTAAATCATTCCAAAGGATTTCAGCTTATTTCTAGAAATTCCAAGGAATTTTCAAGATCTTTAAAAGATGTTAAGGGATTTCAAAAGTATTTAAAATATTTGAAGATATTTTAGAAAATTCTAAGAAATTTAAAATATAATTTAAAGTAGTTTCCAATTAATTTTTAACTCATTTTAATATTTTGAAAGGCTTTCATAGGATTTCTAATGTTTTAGGGTATCTGAAAAGATTCAAACAAATTTTTAAACAAAAATTGCCATGCCATTTAAAAGAATTTCCTAAAATTTCGGAAGATGTGAAACAATTTTACAGAACCTATAAGGTTTAAAGATATTTTTAAAGATTCCAAGGGATTTTATCAAATTTATGAGGATTCCAACCATTTTACGAGATTTTTGAAGATTTCCCAAGATTTCAGGAAATATCGTGACATTTTATAGAATTTTATGGTATAAATATTTTTGACATTTCATTCATATACTTTTAGAATCCACCATTAGTTCTTATTTATGTATCCTGAATTCTATTAAATTTTTTCAAATCCCTTGGAAATCTTTTAACTTTTTTAGATTTTTTTGTCTTTCTTTTAATTCAGTTTAATGTATTTTAAGCTCACCTTGAATTCTGAGGCATAATATCAAATTATTTTGAACTCCCTTGAATTCTTATAAACTCATTACAAACTTACCGAATTCAATTATTTTTAAATATTGTTGCATTGTTTTCAATTCACTTGAATTTGTCATGAATTTCATCGATTTTTTCTCTTGTTCCTAAAATTCTTTTAAATTCACTCAAATTTTACTGAAATCAACGGATTTTTTTTGTATTTTAACATATTTTTCCAATTCATTTGAATTCCTAAGTCTTATTAGTCGAATTCTTGTTCAATTCAGAAGAGCATTAGTTGCATTGTGAATTCAGATTAGTCACTTTTTGTGTTTGAAATTGATTTTTTCTCACTTTTTCTGCTTAAATGTATAACTTTTTACAAGGCTTTGGCATATTTTTTTAGGCTATGGCAGCTCTCATAATAATAAATTAAAAAATTATAAATTAAAATTTTTTTATTCAGGGAGTTTTGAAAATGAATGTTTGCAACTATCCTAGGGATTTCAAACTAACAAAATTAAGCATTAAAAATTGAAGCTACATATTTTTTCATGCATTTATTAAGAAAAATTATTAGTCAAAGAAAGTATGTAATAAAAAATAAATAAATAACAAAATTCCTACTCATGCAAACGTCAGCCATTATGGAAATTCGAGGCTGATGGACTTTGATCCACCGTTTTATTTGTATACGTTGATAATACTTTTACCTCATAACGGGTGTTCTACAAAATTAGTGAATTTACAAGAGAAAAAAAGAACTTTTATTCTTGTGAATTTTCTGTAATCGTAAAGTCGATTCTAGAATGTATAAAAACAAAATCGATTGGGTGAAAGAGACCGCAACTTTGCTGGTCGCGACACGCCATTATCAGGATTTCCAATAGCCTCACTATTTATCCTTCGTTTTTTCCAATTTTTTTCCAACTGCTTTGTTTTCACACACGGATTAATTCTGCGAGTGGAGTTTTTCAAACTGAAAGGTTTTCCTTCGTATATCAATTTTTGTCTGATGAAAAATCTACAATAGAGAGAATGTTCTGTGAACTAAAGTTCTTTTTCTTTTTAGTTAAATATTTTCCTCTTGGATGAAACTAGTGTACTCTGAGGTAATAAACATTACACGATAAATCCCTTTATCATTTGAGTAAATTGAAAGGCTGTCTGCAGCAAAAGGATTTTTTTGAAGATAACGACGAATTTGCTGAAAGTTTGTTGAGTCATTTTCTCCAACAAGAATTTTTTTTCGCAGGCTCAAAGTGCAAAGGTAATAAAATTAAACGCGACACATGAAGCACGACAATTATAGCTTGTGCTATTTTTAATACGCCTATTTATTTGATTGGCTTGTGTATCGGGAAGGCACTCGGCGCGACTTGAATCTTTCACTAATAAACGACAGAGTCTATAATTCAATTGATCGAGAGATGATTGAGATGCACAAGAACAGCGAACAAGATCAAAGTGCACAACTAACAATATATTTTATACGAAAAGATCATTTCCTCTCGACTTTCATCCACTTTTAATTCTCACGGTTTGGTAATTTATCCTTAAGTATTTATATTTAGATAATTTCAAATTCAAATGGCTCTACAGTCAACTTTTTTATTTCACTTTTAGGAATTAGTTGAATCAGGGTCGATTACTCAGATTGAAAAACTCAAAGAATTTTTAATTATTTCAGTAATTTAATAGAGTATTAATAAACTTGAAATATGTTAGTGTATTTTAAAAGATGCCAAGGTATTTTCAAGAACT
This sequence comes from Druon quercuslanigerum, assembly GCA_010014905.2. Taxonomy (NCBI): domain Eukaryota; kingdom Metazoa; phylum Arthropoda; class Insecta; order Hymenoptera; family Cynipidae; genus Druon; species Druon quercuslanigerum. The sequence goes on from JAAAKG020137781.1 coordinate 53,491, forward strand.
TTGCAAGGGCTTTCAAAAAATTTTAAAGGATATAAAATATTTTAGGGTATTTTAAAGGATACCAAGAAATTGTGAAGAACTTTAAAAAGTTTCGAGGCATTTCAAAATATTAAAAGAAGTTTAAATATTGTAGGTTATTTTACGGGATTATAAAATGTCTCTGGGTTTTTAAAATAAGTTTTCCAGGATGTAAGGAAATATCCTGATATTTTAGAGAATGTAACGGTATTTTATATTATTTAGTGGATTTCAAAGAATTTATTCATAGTGACCGATTTCTTGTGGCTTTAAAGAATTGAAAAGATTTTAAGATATTTTTTGCAATTTATTTGAATTCACTCATAGTTGAATTCTTTTAAGTTTTCTCGATTCTACTTAAATCAATGGCTACAAAAGAATTTATGTTTAATATTCATCTGGATGTTTTTTAAATCAACATTGAATTTTGTCAAGCATTGCATCAAAGTCCTTTAAATTTCTTTGAATTTTTCTAAACTTTATTGCAATCTGCTGAATTCACTGATCTTTTCATATTCTTGTATTTTCTGCAGTTCATATGAATTTTCGTTTAATTCACCTTTAACTGTTTTCAATTTCATCGAATTCTTCTCATTTTGCTTAAATTCACACAAATGTTATTTTAATCAATGAGATTTGTTTTTTAAACAATTTTTCCAATTCATTTAAATTTGTTTTAAACTTAACCTGAATTGTTTTGAAGTTTTATGAATCGAATTCATTCAAATTTGAAAGAACATTAATCAAATTATCAATGAATATTAGGCATTTTTAAATTTATAAATTGAAATTTAAAATTGTCTCTTTTATCACAAATTTTACAAGATGAAAATTTTGGTCTTTACAAATTTATGGCCAGGGCAAATGTTAATATTTGAATTTAATTTCTTATTTTATTTTGCATCCTCTACATTTTTTTAGTATCTTCATGGGAAACGGAAGAGTATAATTATATGAAATTAGTTGAGATATAATAATTGTAATGTTTTGCGCAATTACTAGTGCAGAAATACCAGAGAAGTCTTTGTTTTTATAAGGCCCAGTTCCAGGAAATGCTCATATCTATCAAGCAAAGTAGGTTGTGTCAGCTTTGAGAGTAATAAATTTAAAATTTATTAATTTAAATTGAAATGGTTTTATTGCATTTATAAATGATTCTATATTAAAAATATTACGAGATTAGAATTTTCGTGTTTAAAAGTTGATGGTCAGGGAAAATGAATAATATTAGCCAGGCAATATAGTTTGAATATAGTTAAATGACGTCTTTGCTGTTTGTTTGAAAGATATCTTTTTTAATTGACCCAAGTATCAGTTTAAAACAAGATTTTTTAATTGGCATTGGGATCAATAATATTTATTTTTGTTCCTGCAATTAATTTTCCAAAAGAGAAACAAAAAAATAGGTTTTTTATGCTTCGTCCCGAACTGACTCGCCGGATTCTTCAGAAAGGTAGTATGAATAGTTCTGCCTTAGAATGTTTATTTTGTAATTTAACTGACCTAAATTCAATTATAATTTATATTTGAAAAAAATGTATGCTTATTTGTAAATTTTGTCAATTTTGTAAATTTTGTAGTCAATATTATAATGCATTAAGGCCTCGGATAGCGGTTAAAACTTAATTTAAGGAATTATTATTTTATTTGATTTTGTATTGGAAATGAAAGACTTTAATTAAATAAAATTACTTGAGTTCATTGTAATGTTTTGCGCAATCGCTAGTACCAAAATACGAGAGAAGTCTTTGTTTTTCTAAGGTTCGCTGGTTTCGTTGGGAAATATTCGAGGGAGTGTTCTTATTGGCCCAATTCGAGGCGCTGCATATAAACGGGACTTAAGAAAGAGCACGTGGTTGCTCGTCTCGCGACACGCTCCAGGCACGTGGTGTAAATATATTCATAACCAACTTCTCGAGATTCTGCAGGTTGAGCTCGAATTTAAAGCGGCTCACGTATGTGGATGTCACGCTTCACAAATCACCGATTTTCGGATAAAAGCCATCTTAACTACCACTACAATAAAGGGATAAACTATTTTTAAAACTTTTTTCAAATTAATATTTATAACCAAAACATACCACTAATCATCAAAAATATCAACACACATACGCGGAGCTATTTTTTATTTCGGCTTTTGTTATCATTCGTGTCAAATTTTCAGAGACCATGTACCACTTACCCGATTCGTACCTTACCGGCATTTTTGTATAAAGCCTCACGTTCTTACGAAATGAGATATCGAGTTGAAAATTTGGGTAATGAGATAACATGTATTAAGGAGTTGTGTGGACATACATTTTTTGTAGAGTTGACCAATAACCGAATTTGGTTAGAGAAGTGGACTTTTTTGAGTTTACGTTTTTTTTTAGATTCTCATCATGATCAGAAGATATTATTTTTATGTAAAAAATGACTATCGCGGATTTCTTTAAATCTGGACGTGTCGAGGCCCCCTGAATAAAGAAACAGGATTTACGATGATGTCTGTATGTCGTTGTTCTTTTCGTCTGTAGAACAGATTACTTTCGAAACACTAATCGGATTGGATTGTACTTTGGCACACGATTTCAGGGACCAAAAAGAAAGGCCGAGTTCCTTAACCAGCTATTTTGGTGGAAAATTTAAGAAAAATTAGAGCATTTTCAAAATTGTTGACACAATTTTGTAAGTTTAAAAAATTATATCTACGACTATTTGAACTACTCAGCAATTAGAACACTTTATCTATACGACTTCCTTCGATAAAAATAAAATTATGAGAGGTGTACCATTTGCAAAATTAAAAAACTTTTTGAATATTCTTGAATAATCAAAAATGCAATGATCGCAAATAAATAATGAAAATAAAAAATCTACAAATTTATTATTAATCACTGTTTGATATGACACTCAAATTTTGTTTTATTCGTAAAAAACAACATAAAAAAAATTAAATTTGGGGAAAAACGATGCAATGTAGAAAAAAAAAAATTAAGTGTGTCATTGTACATCCAAAACAGATCTATAAATATGTATTTTTTTATTTCTTAATGGAAAGCATAGTTTTCGTTGTAATTGTAAAAAATAAAATGAAAAATGAAGAATTTGGACTTCTGGACAAACTACACAAGCTACGAAAAAAAGTAGTGGACAAAAAAACATGAAAAAATGGATGGGCAAAAGTTCTTCACCCAAAAAGTTTCTAAAAATTTGTTATTAATCATTATTAGATCTCTAGCGTATATAACGTAATGTTTTCAAATATTTTCTAGCATGTCTTATTAAATAAAATTTATTTAATTACTCCGTACTTATTAGTTATTACTACTAATTAATAATTTATATCTTTTTTTACAACAATTGAGATTTGAGAAGATTGAAATTTATTACTAAACACTTTACATATTTGTACTTCCTGTACAAATATAATAAAACTGTGGGGGGAGTTGTAATTTTAAAAATGGTAAATAACACTTTGTTTTTATAAATGTTTGTCCACAGAATTATTGAAAAAAGACTATTTTTATTATCAATAAAGAATACGAAAACATGATTATAATTTCGATCATATAAAGGTGTCTCAGTATTTATATATAATCCAGAAATAATTGAGATTTTTAAATCTGACAAGAATATGTAAAATATATCTAATGGTAAATTATTCGAGAAACTTTTCCAGGGTTTCTGCAGAGTCTAGAAATCTGAAAAGGGAGAAGTTTCAAAAGTTTCTCGAATCTTGTTACATCAGCTATATTTTCTGTCTTTCTTAAAATATCAATAGTTTTACCAAGTTCTTTTGTTGTGTAAATTTCAAAAGCTTGAAAATGTAGCAGCTCTGCTGTTAATACTTGAATCAGCGAATACCCGCAAATTACATAAAAAAACTTTCTTCATAATTAGTATAAATTAAAAATGGGTCTATTTTCTTCGATTTTATACATTTTTATAAAGGTTTTATGATTTTTGAGACTATATGGATAAAAATATTAGACTTGGGATTTTTTATTTCGAATTGGATAGACAAAAGTATTTCAGATTAACATAAGAAATTTTTTCTACACATATTAATTACAATAAGTGTAAAAGTTGCAATATTTTTGAAAAATAAAAATAAATGAAGACACAGTTAAACTTTATATTTTTCAAAATGGGATGCAACCAACTTTACACCAGTGGTTTCTTGTGTATTCTCTAATCTTATAATTATATATTTTTTGTAATTAATGGCAATCTTCTGGTATAAAAACCATCTGCGATATTTTATATGTCAAAATCGAGGCTTAAAATATGAAAATTATACTTTCATTATTATTTTTATTCTTTTCGATACAATTAATTAAACATATAGGATTACCAGAGTTAAATTCTTACTGTCTTCATTGCTTCATCTCCTTTATTTTGTATATAATTTTTTTCGAACAATTTTTTTTTAATTCGAAAGCAGCGCAAATTAAAAATCGTGGCATGTGGAAGTGCATTAAAAATAAGGTTTTTTAATGTTACCGCGATTGGTTTGTTAAAAATAAAAAAAATAATTAAATTTCGTTTCTTGAACCACTAAGCTGGAAGCGGTTTTTTTAGTTCAATTGATTCGGGGACGGCTCAAATTGAAGATCTTGCCATGTAGATGTGAATTTAAAAATAATACTTATGTCCTTTAAAAAAAACATTGACTATACTAAGGTGTAGGTTTTTGAGATCAGTTGTTAAAACATAAGGAAAATGAAGAAACTTCATTTTTTAGATTATCATGCTGCAATCTTTTCTTTTAGATCGATAATCTTCCAAGATGGCTGAAATTCAAGGTTTTGAGATGTTGATGTTCATTAAAAAAAGATTCAGTTATATTAACGTTTTTTTGTTATTACAGGTTTCCAGGCCATTATATGCTTTACTTGTAAACTATTTTTTTATTAGTGAATAAGTCCGATTTTTTTCGATTATGGCTCAAATTGTGGGTCTTGATACATCGATCTGCAGTGACAAATAAAATTTGCTATGTTAGGGTACGATTTTTTTTATTATCAGTTGTTCAAAAATAAGAAAAATGAGGTAATTTCGTTTTTTAGATAGCTATTCTGGAATATTTTATTTTATGCAGTTTCATTATCTTCAAACATACCTGAAATTGAAGGTCTTGGCATGCAGACGTTCATTCAAAAATAAAATTTGCTTTATTAATAGAAGAATGGATGAGATGTAAAATCCTTCACGTTATTTACGTTCCCTCGTCACATTAAATAATCTAAAAGAATTGTGTAATCTTAATGTTATCAGTATACGAAGAAGGTTTTGAATTAGTAAAAATTAAATAAGTTAATTGCTCAAGATTAGATGTTAAAAAAATCATTTTTGAAGAAGTTAATATCTTCTGATATGTGTTATAAGTTGTTAAAAAATAAGAAAAATGAAGAAGTTTCGTATTTAAGGTCAGTCTACTGGATTCATTTCTTTTATTTCGATAGTCATCGAAGGTTGCTGTAATTGAAGGTCGTGGCATGTAGACATCATTAAAAAAAATTTGTTATGTCATAGAAATATCTTTTTTTGATCAGAGGTTGAGAGAATCTTTTCTTTTAGTTTGATTTTTTTCGAAGATGGCTCAAAGTGAAGGTTTTCTCATTTAGATGTGCTTCTAGAAGTAAAATTTTCGATATAATAGTATTGCCTTTTTGTTATCAGCCAATACAAAATTAAATGAGTAAGGAAATTTCGTTTTCCTGAGACTATTGTGTAGGAATCCCAATTCTTTTTCTAATAAAAAAATACGAATTCTCAACAAAAGATATAAATTTTTAACCAAGTAATTGAATTTTAAACCAAGAAAATTAATTTTCTTTCCAAAATGACGATTTTGCAATAAAAAACATACATTTGTACAAAAAATTGTTGAATTTAAAAAATATATATATATATTTCTACAAAACATTTTAATTTTCAACGAAAAAGTTCACTTTTGACTAAACAGTTAAATTTTTAATCAAATAATTTAATTTTCAACCAAGTAGTTCAGGATTTTAATTCAAAACGAAAATTTTAAACCAAAAATTTATTTTAACAAAGTAATTCAATTTTCATGCAAAGAGATGAATTTTTAACTAAAATTATGCATTTTTATCAAAAAATGAAGTTTTAAAAAAGTTTTTAAACATTCAAACAGCGAGTTGCATGTTTAACCTAAAAAGGTGAATTTCCAATAAAAAATATAATAGTTGACATTACAATCAAAAAAGTTTTCAATTCTAAATGAGAAGCAGTTAAATTTAACCAAAAAATAAAAATTTTCAACAAAATAAATGAGCCCTCAACAAAAATAAATTAATTTTCTATGACGCAGTTGATTTTTAACCAAAAAATTAAGTTTTTTACCAAATTTGAGAATTTTTGCCTCGAAAATGCGATTTTTCTACAAAACAGCTGAATTTTAATCCCGACAAATTTGAATTTTCAACAAAAAAGATAATTTTTAACCGGTTTCCATTGGAGCCCTTTTTTGGTTCCAAAAGGACCTGCAACAAAAATGAACCCCACTTGCTGAAAAGGAACCCTTTGGGTAGGGTTCCTAAAGGATCCCAATTGTAATTGAGCCTATTTATCAAGAACCTATTTTTCGCTTTACCCACTTCGATATTTTGTTTAATTAACAAAATAATTTTTAGCTTAAAGCATACATGTAATGGAACTCTGATGGACATAACTTAATGAAGATAATTAAATTCCAATAATTTAATACAATTAAAATAGATATAATGACTTGATAAATATAATTTGCAGGTTATGTAGCAAAGTTGTCAACATAAAGGCATATACATATGCAAAAAACTTTTCGTACCAAGACATCGGTCGATAACCGTAAATCGATCCATAACCCAGCAGCCCTACTTTGCAAGCGTTTGGTTTGTGAATGCGCCTTTATGTTCTTTTCAAGAGCGCTCTAAACGAACCCTTTTGGCTCTCTACAGGTTCTATTGGACCTCAAGTTCTGAATGATACCAACTTTTATTTGAGCCGCGACTTTAGTGAACCCTCAGTTTTTTCTCTGAAGAAAATATGACTATTTTTATCAAAAAAAGTCAAAAAGAATAATTTTGAAGAAAACAGAATTTTCAAACAAAAATGATGTCTGTGCAGCCTATGATAAATGAATAGAAATTTTAGTAATTTATAGACTAAAGAGTAACAGTTTTACTAAAGATTCAAATTCATTTTTATTACTTTAAAAATTTTAAATTAGAAACCATAAAATTTTTTCTTTAAAAATAAATTTTCGGATACGCAACATTTTATGTCCTACACAAAATTATAAAATTTTAGGTTTACGAAACTAAATGATTAATGTTAGTATACTCGAAGGCCGCTCTCTCAGCGTCAGTTGCATCAGGTTGCGTCATACTTCTAAATCCAGCAGAAGTGATTCAGACAGTCCTGTCTGATTACTTTTGGATTCCTCCGATTTAGGACCAAGGTCAAGACAAGACATGACGGAAAACCGTCTTATATTGGCAGTTGAATGTAATACTAATATTTCTAAGGTATACTATTCTTATTGGTATTATTATAATTATATATGTTGTGCTGACAAACAGCTGTTCACAATAAAGTCTATTAACCGACGACAGTATTTAGGTGGTGAGTATTGATACGCATAAATCTCGAATGTTAAGCACGGAGAGTCGCGGTTAGCGTTCGGATGGGGGTGACCGTTTGTGATTCTCACTTAATCGTGTTTTTAATGCGTTTAACTACTGTTAAGCTGGAAGTTTGATGCCGAGGATATGAATGTGGACACTCGATGCTATCGAAAGTCTACATTCCACACTCGTTTGTCGGAAACCGGCTGTGATTATGAGTTTCCTTTTTCTGCAGTTTTCCACTTTCCTGACCAAATTCTCAACCGAATAACGAGCGCCTTTAAAAAAAATTAGGTTTCAGATGGTTCGGGAATTTTAGAAATTGAAAAAAAGAGTCAGAGTACGTCAGGCATTGTTTGGAGGCAGTCCTATAAGATTTGGGGCAATTGGGGGTTTGGGAAAGGATGTGAGCTAATAAATGGTGTATGTCTGACGATACATAAAATCGAAAACGTTGTATATAAAGAGAAAAAACTAATCTGAAATATAAATCAATACACTCCCTGTAAGACAGCATAGTAAAATTGATGACCCAGGCAGAAATATTATATATAATCTATATATATATATATATATATATATATATATATATATATATATATATATATATACCTGGCGACATATCCCTGATGACTGATGACTAATGACTATTTCCTTAATTAGTATTTCTTGTCTGTGATTCGAGTGAGTGCACTCGCTTCTGTTTTATCTTGGCCCAGAAGATTGTGAAACAGGATCCAATCCAATTTCTGTCCTGTCCCACATCCTGTCCGGTGGACGAAGGCGAAGTTTAGATTTCGGAAGCAATTAGGCGAGGGCTTACTAAAGACCTTGATCGTCTGTTCTGGGTTATTGTGGTAACAGCATGGAAACAGAAACATCTTCACAGACGAATAGGATTGATATTCTGCGATGAACTTTAGGGACTGGTCCGGTTTATGAAAAAGAAAGAAAAAAGGAAGAGATGTACACAACAAACTACTGATCTGCAGGAAGTGAAAAGATTTAAGACAAAAGAATACTTTCAAAAGAACCCTCCCAGGCTACGTAATAGAAAAACGAGACGGTTTCTTTCTTTTATTCTCTAGAAAAAATGGACAATGTAACAAAGCGATAAGGTTTTTTTTTCTCAGAAGGGTTGGTTTTAGAACACGGCATTCTTAGAAGTCCACTTTTTGAAGCTGATGAATTTTCATATTGAAAAATTGATGTAGATATTGTTTTATTTCTCAAGTTCTCGGCTTTTTATTTCTCAAACTTTTTCACAAACCTTCATTTCTATAGAAGTAAAGTTTCTACTCGACTTTTCCCTTTTTTTGCTACCCCTGTAGAAGAAGGTGAAAAGTTGAAGGTTGGCCTCTTTCAGACCTCGGGGATATTTTCTCAAATTGCTCACCAATGCAACTAGTTTCTCACTTTGTCTTTAATTATATTTTCAAACTTTTTCTCTGGATTGGCTAAAATAACATCCGCATCATCAAAAATCGAAATTTCAAAATATTGCAATGGATTTCAAAACATTGAAATGGATTTAAAAGATTTAAACAAAGAAAACATTTCGAGGGATTTCTAAAAATTTCGCGAGTTTTCAACATATTTCAAATGGGTTTAAAGGATTTTATATGTTTTCAGGGATTTGAAAGGATTTTATGAGGTTTTAAAGTTTTAGAATATTTTTAAAGATTGAAAGGATTTTCAGAAAATTTCAAAGATGCATCAAGAGATGCAAGATATTTTAAAAAGTTTCATGTGCTTTCAGTAAAAAAATGGCAATAGAATTTGACACAATTATAAGGGTATTTTAAGAAATTTCAACAAATTTAACAAATTTTAATGAATACAGTATATTTTAAAGAATTTCGAGGAATTTCATAAAGTTACAAAAAATTTTTAGGATTATAGGAAATTTCGAGAGATTAAGAAATTTATAAGAAAGTTAAACAGAATTCAAGGGATTTTAAATGATTTCAGTAGATTTAATTGGATTAAAAATTGTTTAGTGTATTTTTTATTCGCATGCATGTCAATAAGTGGTGTCAATATAAGCTTCTTATTTATTTCAAATATTAAAAACTAATTCTTTAAGCGAAACCGTTTACCATTTCCGTTTTAAGATTAATCACTGTGGTTGAAAAGTCATCTCTTTAATCGATAGTTTCCCTATTTTCTTGTAAATTCATCATTTTTAATTGAAAATTCAGCTGCTGAGGAAAAATTGAATTACTTGGTTAAAAAATGATTTATTTTTTGGTTAAAGATTCATGTCTGACTAAAAATGGTATTTTTTGTGAAAATTCGTTTTTATTTACTCTAAAATTAATTTTTACAACTGAAGATGTAACTTTTCCATTTTTGATGAAAAAATCATCTTTTTTGGTAGAGAAGGAATGTTGGTTCAAAATTTTCTCTTCTTTGGTTAATTTGCAAGCGTTTGGTTGAAAATTTACTTTTTTTTGTTGAATATTCATATTTTTGGGTTAAAAATGTGACTGCTTTAAAGAAAATTTATCTTGTGGTTTGAAGTATTCATTTCTTGAAAATTCGTATTTTTGGTTGAATATTCATCATTTTTTTAATGAAAATTAATCTTCTTGGTTGAGAATTTTTTTTTTTTAAAATTCATCTCTTTTGGTAGAAAATTCACCTTTTTTGGTTACAATATTCTCAATATTATATATATTTTTAAGCTCATCTGTTTTGGTTACAAAATAAATTATTAAGTTAATAATTTGGTTTTTCGTAGAAAATTAATCTTCTTGGTTGAAAATTCAACTGTATTATAAAAAATTCGTTTGCTTCAAAACATATCTTTGCAGATCAAATGTGCAAATAATTTGGTAAAAAATTAAAATTTTTGTTGTTGAAAATTCATCTTTGTAAACTTAACATTCAACAAATTAATTTAAAGTTCAACTATTGTGGTCAAAAATTCGGGATATACTTCCGAATAGCACCCACCGACGATTTTCTTGAAAGTACGTATACTTACGTATTTTGATGCGCTGATTA
>JAAAKG020137782.1:0-35349 GCA_010014905.2 Druon quercuslanigerum
GTGGGAGGTGTGTTAAGGAATAGGAAGAGGGTGAATGAAAAAATGTAAACCCTTAGGGGACACATTAGAAGCTTCCAGAGTAAGTTGAATTTTTCTTTCATGTGTGGGGTAACGCTAGAAAACAAGAGCATAATCAGCGTTTTTTCTTGTTTCGCGAATTGTCAAAAGTCACAAAAAGCGGCAGAATAGTTTTTAACCATTTCAATGTATTATAAAGTATATTAAGAGAACTTATGGAGTGTCATCGGACTTGTGAATGCACGAAAAAAGAAAAAATGCCCATTTTGTCATAGCGTTACCCGAGTTGACGGTATGTATGGCAATTTTTACTAATATCGTAATATTTTACCTGTATTTCTTTACTTATTCATGGTGCTTATTCACTGACTACGTATTTTAATTATTTCGATCAAGAATGGTTATAATATAATTGGATATTTTACAATTTGAGATTATTGAATTTTATTAGAATTTATTTTTCGTTCTTATTGTATGAATGTTAGTATTAGGTATCTAAATTTTTATTGCAGAGCGAGAGAGAATTTGTGGTATATTACACGTACGCTAATTTCAAACATTGAGAAATTATCAAGTATACAAAAAGATATTATAAATATGTAATTAAATAATGCAGGAAAAAAATCAAAAGGCTGCAGCTTGCTGTCACCGTGTGTAATCAAGGCCCCTCAAATATTAAAGCAATAAAAGAACTGAGGAGGCAGTACGTAGCAAATCGTGCGAGGAACAACATTGAGACTAGTAAGAAAAAAATTCATCTGACTTTTGTGTGACAATGATTTTTATTTTTGGTTAATAATAAAGTTTCTTATACTAATGTAACGCTAAAAAGGAATTACTGTTTTACTAAATGTACTAAATATCAATTTTTATTTTACAGGTCACCCAGTCGAAATGGAAATAGAAGGCGTGAAGCTTGTAGCTATTTTTGATCCCGTTCATGTCAACAAGAGCATAAGAAACAATTGATTGAAGAAAGATATTGAGATGGATTGTGAGGAACAAGGTGAGAGAACGAAAACTACACGAAAGCCGACCGTCGTGAAAAAGAGCATTGAAAAAGATTGCACAGAAGCAGGTACCAGTCAAGAGAGGAAAATTGCTTCTTAGTATCACATCGAGATAGCATTTGACATAGATACTTTTGGAGATTGGTTACAGAAGTTTTTGCCTAAATTGACGGAAGAGCATGTACGAGTCAACAAATTGAAGAAGATGAAAGTTTTTTATTGCAATGAGACTCTAAGCGAGACATATTTTGTAACATATATTTTATTCATGTAGATCATGTCTAAACTCCAAAAGGTATACTGAAAATGCCCCCGGAGGCAAAGCATACTGCTGACTTCTGTCTCTTTGAAGATAAGCTCTTCGATTTGACCAACGGTCAAAACCTAACTCCTGACAAACCGCTGAGAGGAGTTATTTGTGAAGGCAGTGCTTATTTTGAATTCTGGTCCTCTGCTCGAGAAATGCTGCGGAAAATGAAGTTTATTGATAAGTGTACAGGTGAACGTCTTTTAAACCCATCATGCTTGGAGAGCTGGCCAGACATTTTGGACGGTTTGGAGAAAGTATGGGAAAGAGCGCATGAACTTGGATTCCCTCATTTGAAGTTGGCCTCGTCAACCAATATGCAATTAAAAACCTGTTCGGCTGTATTAGAAGTCACAGCTATCGGTTCGTTATGCTCAATTGCATTCAAGTAGACGGAATTTTTAAATCCTTGCTTATCAACAACTTAATGTCACCGCATTCAATAGGACCGAATTTTCTGAAAGACGCTGCAATCTCTCTCTTCTCACTGGAAGCTGTACTTACAGGAGACTACGATTTGGACGAGGTAGAAAGAGCAAAGGACGATATTATCCCTTCGACGAAATAGAGCATACAGCAAGATCCACTTTTAAAACAGGTCGCATAAGCTTTAGGACTAATAGGCGAAATGCTATGTCCTTTGCCAGATACCTGCTGTCGCATCACGTTGCAGAAAGCTGTGCAGATTTCCAGTCTTCTCTCTTCACAGATGACAACGAGAAGGCGAAGGAACCCTCCTAAAATAGAATCCAGACGTCCACCATGGACTGCTTCGAACGAGGCTTTATGCGAGCAACTGGGGCCATTTACAAAAAATGGCCTTAGATGTGTTTCCGAAGAAATGTTGGGTCTACCCTAGTACCTTTCGTCAAAGTGAGGATGGACTTTGAATGGTTGAAGTGCAGCGAACACAGACGTTTTCTTCAGAACAAATTTTTGTGGCTTATTGTAAGATACTGCATCAAACAATAGTGCAGTCACCTTAATAAACGCCTCACACGAAGTACAATGTTGCACGGAGCTAGTATCATTGAGGAGAGAGCCCGGCAGCGTTATGACAAATTACGCACGAAATCAAAGTGAATGGAAGCAGTAAGTTTAAAAAATTTCAATTTTAAGAATTTTAATTAAATTTAGTTTAAATATACTTGAATATAATTTAATTTAGTTTAATTATAAGAGCCTGCATATTTTTACAGAAAGGGCAATGCAGGTTAAATCGGATATTTAATTATTAGAGGAACAGATCGGCACACATGAGGGCATTTCCATAGTTAAAAAAATTTTGTGGGCGTACCTATCTATTTTGGACCTACGCCAAACCTTGTTTTCGACTAAAGGGATTATTAGAAGAAGAATAGAGTAAGTGGTAAATTATAAAAATATATAATTATAATAATATGATTGCAATTATCAAAATATCTTTCAATCTTATATTCGTGTCAGTAAGAAGTATATGGATTCTTTTTCCTTTTCATCCAGGATAATAATTTCTCTTTTTTTTTAGGTCTTCTGGCACAGATATTAGTATCCGACCTTTTCGAAGAAAATGTCTGAATCGCAAATATTAATATAAATAAAACATTCGCAGAAGCAAAATTTTTTCTGTTTATTAATCAAGTTTGACTTTTAGCATTCCTTTCTCACTTACCTATTTCTTACATGTATTTTTTTTGTCTACGTTAATTCAATTTGAATAAATACTTGAAAAAATTGTATATTTTTATTACAAATACCTACCTTCAGAGAAAATTTATTTTATGTTTCAACTGAGGATTTCATCTAAGTCTTTCATTTTCTACAATATTTAACTTTCAAAAAGCATAAAAAGTCCTTGAATTTTTCCAAATTTTATTTGATTAATAATTTTTTTTTAAATATCTCTAAAAAGTGCTTATATCATTTTTGTAAACTTTGAACATTTTATATCACATTTTTTAGGAATTATGAATAAAAAATTCCGCAAAATGTCTTGTCTTGTCATGCACCTGTCCCCAACTACACACTTAAAATTAACAATTGCTGAACAATATTGAAACCAGTTTTTAAACGTTTGATATTAATGAATATCACTTACTTTTAGTTAAAAAGATAAAAATCAAAAGTAGAATTCAATATTTTAGATTTGAGGATTTCAAAAATGAGTTCAAATTCTGTCCCACAAGTATTTTGTCCAGTTACGCAGCGTTTTTATTTTAGGGTAAAATTTGACAAAAGTTATTAAAACTATTCTTATTTCCGGCAAAAATGGCTTATATTATGCTTATGTGACGTCCCGTCACTTTTTCAACCTACAATTTAATCAATAGTTACCTCTTATGTAAATCGTGCCTCACCCAAATAAACGCTAATGTGAAGCGCATGAATTGGTTTAGGCACGATAATGGGCAGCGCATTTATGACTTTAATAGCCACCAATTAAGGGTGGCTTTCCACTATATAAACCCCCAAAAATTTGTCCAATTAGTTCAGTCGTGTTCAATCAGTTAAGCCGTCTCCGCGACAGTTCAGTCGAGTTCAATCAGTTTAGCCGCCTTCGCGACACCTTAGTCCAGTTCAGCCGCCATCGATTACTTTCGTTCAGTTGATCTGTAATATTTTGAACCCTTAAAATCTCGTTTTGTGTTGATTCTTTTGTGTCCATTGGATTATGTGAGTTTGGCTTTTGTGAAGTGGTACATAGTTCTATCAAGTAAATTCCACTGACACCTCCCTTCGGTTAACCACAGTCCATTTCTCTCTGTGTACGGACCAACGGAACCCTGATGGGCAACCTGAAGGTCAATCAACAATCGTAGGAGTCGCTGGCAAGATTTCTGCTTTGGACACAGATCAATGAAACCTTGATGAGAATCCTGAAGGTCAACTTGAACTGAAAATCCAAGGGACCAATTGTCAATCATACGAGGATCTTCGGCAACCAATTACCCAACCCTTCAGTTCGCCAGGCCTAAATCATCACTAGGTTCAAGTGATTTTGGGAATTTAGAACACGAGGCATCACAACGTAATAACGTTCACTGGAAATTCGGAGCACACAATTCAACTTAAGGGATGTAAATTTAGGCAATCACTAAATGAGTAATAGCGTAAGGATTTAATTTATTTAACCATTTATCTCTCTCTCTCTCTCTCTCTCTCTCTCAGTTTTTCCTCAACTCCCTGTGTCATCCTAGCCGTAGTAATCAATTATTATGATTGTTCCGACGAGGATTGACCAAAAACGAGGATCCCATCATTATTGATTAGGTAAGTGGCGTACATTTATTATTAATCTCTGACGTCACACTTAGAATGGTTTTAGTACATTTAAAAATCGATTTATCAACCTCGATTCCAGTTAACAATAGATAATTATCATTTTTGTCATAAAATGTCCATTGACGACATATATTAATTTATCATACTGTAAAATAAGCGGATATTTCGAAACACTGAAAAGTCAGAATAAAATAAATCGTGATAATAATAATTTTTCCCATAATTGTTTATGCTCTGAATATATTTTTAAAGATTTTTAACATTCTTCTTTCTGTTTAAGACGGTTTAAGATGCATATGTCCATCACAAATATATTCCTCAATCTCTTATCTTTATATTTTTATACTTTTTATAGGGTTAGAATTAATATTTAAAAAATCAGTTAGCCTTCTTTTAAACTTTTTTTTAAAATCTTATTGTCTTTCTACAAAATGGTCAACTTTTTGGCAATCACATAATAATATTATACTTGATATACAATTGTATATATATATATATATATATAATCAAATAATACAAATTAAATTTCAAATATTGAAAAATATATATTTTCAATCTGATTAATTAATTTATATCTTATTTTCGCTACTTTATCAATTCTTAGAATAATTGCCTCACAATTTACTACTTCTTTACAGTTGAGTATTAATTTAAATAGTATTTATCCTGTTTTTCTCTACTTATTCATTACATTCTGCTCCGATTAAACTCCATGCAATCAATCATTAAAAATTTTATTCTATTTCTGCAACATTAAACAATTAGGTTTTTTTCAATAATTTTTATTATTAACTTGGGTAGTAACTACTACGCTCAGGCTTCTAAAATTTTTGTAGCAGGAATCGGTAGGTTCATTTCACGCTCAGTTTCCGCGCTGATCCGGGAGCTAGTGACCCCTCAAAAAAACACTGAGTGCCGTACCCATGGAGCTCCCTAATAAACTTTTGGACGTAGAACCCGCTTTTTATAATCTTCGCCGGCCCGCGAAGGCATCGAATTGCCTGGTTAGGAGCCTTCACGACTGCGCGTTCTCTTACGCCTGGAGGCTGTGGTCCAATCGCGATCTTGTGCATCTGTTTGCTATATCGAAAGGGGCCTACTTGAGGAGCTAACAAACTTAAAGTAAAAAAGAGGACTTTTCTACATGAAAGTGGAATTTTTAATCAAAGTGATAATCTAAATTTAAATTTATACAATGCATTAAAGCATTAAAAATAAAGTTTTTTTTGATCATGCTAAATATAACCTAAAATATTTTCACATAAGTTTGATATAATAGGAAGTTTCTGTATTAAGGATAATAAATGTATTACAGGAATTACATGAAATAAACATTTTTGTGATAAACACACATACACAAGAATTGTGCGTGTGTGTTGAATTTACTTAATTTTGTTTTCATTTTTTAATCTTACCAAGTCGAAACTATTTGATTTAAAATCTTCTATATCGACGGATTTTGGAAATAATTTGTTATTTTCTAATGTATTATTAATTTTCAACCAGAGTGAAGTTTTCAAAAAAAAAAAATAATTACAATAACATGCTTAGCCTACATATATAACTTTTCAACACAAAATGTATTAGTTGATATTTTAATAAATGTAAATGATGCCGAAAGAGATAAATTTTAAAAACAAATTTTTTAAACGATAAAGAATAATTTTGTATAGAAAAGTCGAAATTTAAACCAAAGAAGCAAAATTTACATTTACATTCTATTAATTAACTTTCAACAAATGAGTCAAATTTCCAACCAAATAGATGAATTTTAAAGTTAAGAGTTCGTATTTTTGTGTGGATAAGTCTATTCAAATCTTTTTTGAAAATTTGTTCTTTTGCTTTAAAATTTTACGTAATTTAGTAAAAAATTTCATTTTTCTTTGAAAAAAATGCAACTTTTTATTTCAAAATTTGCAGAAAAGTTTTTTTTTTTAATTCATCTGCTCTAAACGAGATTTCATCTTTGTCAAATAAAGATTCAACTCTTTACAAAATGTCGTCTTTTTGAATCTAAAATTCACCTGCTTTAGTAGAAATTAAATCTTTCTTGGATAACCATTGCACAGATTTGTGAAAAATTCAATAATTTTCTTCAAAATTAAACTATTTCGTACAAAATTTTCTTTTTGTTAAAATTTAATATTTTGCGGTTAAGAACAGAAGTAAAATCTTTTATGGATGAATATTACACTATTTATTGAAAAATTTTCTGTTTTAATTAAAAATTAATCTGTTTTCAAGATAAGCTTCATCTTTATTAGATAGAAATGCAACTATTCAATAAAAAAATTCAACTTCAAACAAAGAATTAGTCGTTTCTTGTCATAAATTCCTCTGTCTTTATCTTTTTATATTGAAAATTTAATTTCAACTTCAAATATATACAAATTCTTGTTTGTTGAAAAAATACATACTTTGATCTTGAAAAGGCTACTGAAATCTTTGTTATATATAATTCAAGTATTTTTGTGAAAATTCATCCTTTTTATTAAAAAATGCATCGTTTTTAGTACAAATTTCATCTCCTAGGAGCGGTAAGAAAATTGTAGTTGGTGGGGAGGCCTAATCATGTTGGACATAGGGGTCAAACAAACCTCGCGCTGCATGCGCTGGGATATGGATAAAAAGACCCCTATAAACGGGCTCTCCTAATATGCATGATTGTAGTATGATGGAAGGATGAAAGAGCCTAGCTAACAAGGTTTATCTGGATCCCTGGGTCGAGGTCCCTCCCGGACCGGTCTTCAGTGTTTGTAATCGGCATGGGCATGACCTACGCCCTGCACATTTACCAAGAAATAGCCCGCTGTTGCTTTGGTGCACTTTGTCACCTGGGGGTCACGAGCATCATAACGGCCTTTTGGGGACACCGGAAGACCTCCGCGAATATTAGTCTTACCCTTGCATGTAGCGCTCTACTGAGGTGGACCTTTATTTACCTAGCTTTTTGTGGGAATAAAAATAGAACACGCAAAATCTAAAAATTGGAAGAATAAGCAGAAAGGGCCGTGGCGGAGGGGGGAGAGAGGGGTTGGTCCCTAATGGTTATGATTTTCTCCCAATTTTCCTTTTCTTCCAATTTGTCTCTCCGGCAAGACATACTCAGGCGACGTCTGTGCCCCCAGCTCTTGCGGGAGCTGAAAGATTAAAGGACCCACTAAAAGAGGCTACAGAATTTTATAAAGAATTGAAACTGAATCAATCATTTCGTTGACCGGCGAAATTTACGAATTTTGAATCCGAGATAAGGATTTTTTCCAGCTTTTTTACATAAGACAGAATCTAGGATTCAACATTTATTAAGAGGCTATAGAAAAGACAGCCGCCAATGGGTCTTTGTATTCGTGGAAGCCGAACCTGCGTCTAAATGTTGTCTGCACAAGGCTGTGGTCGAGACAAGCCTTTGCGATGGTGCATCTCTCACGACGGGTGGAGTTAAATTGCTCCAGGAGATGATTAGGGCTACGGCGTGATACGCGGGTAAACTCAAAAGTCCGTCCCTGTTCCTTCGGGCGGTTAGATAGATTCAAAGCCTCACATAAGAGAGCAACCAAGCGCATCGTCAGGCTTTAGGAAGAGGACATAACTGGAGGAATAAAACACCTACTATTCGCACAAATTTCTGAGTTTTAGACAAGGGCTCTTGCACTTCTCAACAACAAGCCCTTATGCTACTTTGGACAGGCCAACTTTAAGGTTACCCGCCAAGGTACGGATGATCCTGCGGGTGGACTGGAAGAACGAATGCAGACCTAAATGACTTGTCTATCCATTACCCAAAATAACTTGATTCATAGGAAACGCGCCTTCCCAATTTTGCAGAGGGTCATGGCTGCAAGGAACACATGTATCTCGCTAACTTAGGAAGCCTGGTTAGCATACTTCTGAAGGGAGTCAACTTCGTCCCGCGGCTTAAGCTTTATTCTACAGACCTGATAAACTAGTCATGCGATCAGCTTACTTTACATATGACAGCGATACCAATGTAGCAGTGAATGTGCGTATGATTACACTGTGTTATATGAATGTTTATAGGATACGGAAATCTCCAGTATCACATACATAAGATAGGTTCTGCTTGTTCGAAACCTACCTTAAACTGTAGGTCCCCCCATCGTGCACTTGACTGCAACCCGGACCATCAATACTAGCGTTAAATCCAGGCTTAGTCCAACATGTCAGGGCAAATTTTCCTAAACGTTTGGTGATTTATACACAAGTGTTTGGAGATATTCCCTACGATCGGGGAATTGAATGACTAAATAGTTAGTAGGATAATGGTTTTGTATGAGAAATAAACTTTTTATAAAAATAATCGTTTCCTAATGGTAAACATGGAAAACAGTAATTTGTGATTTTTAAATTAAGATGGGGTTCTAAATGAAAAATATCAATGTTCAAAAAAATGAAAAAGAGAAGTACTTTATACAAACTATGTGTGAATTTAAGTATATTTACCTTTCAAGGAATACTTAAGGAATAATTTTCATCTGATGACCTCTAATCTTTTTCGCATCCAATAAAATTTTATTGTACCTGAAAAATATCCCAAAAATGCAAAATAGCAGTTTTCTATCACAGTGATGATCAAGTCGGTATATATTGAATTGTTATGATATGAGTTATTTTTAGTCGACAAATGACGAGTTTTCAAGTATTGCATAAATAATTTTTGATGCCTTGAACAATTTTTTTCCCTTGCAAATTAAAACGTTATTTTTATTCGGGATTAATGATGCAGAATTAATGAATCTTTAGTTTTTTAACAAATTTCTCTCCCGGAATCCTAAAAAGTAATTTTTGTGTCAAAATAATGACAAAATCAAGAATGCTAAAAGCAACATATTTTTAAAGGATATTTGCTAATTATTTCAACATTTTTATTTTTAAAACCAGTTTTGCTCTTGCAAAGCCAGAAAATTTAATATTTCCTTGTATTATGACACAATTGACGGATGTTGAAAGAAATATTCTTTTTTCTAGAGGACATTTAAAAATTCTTTAAACAATTTGTTTTTTTTTACTAGAAAATCGTAAAAATTCCTTCTTTTCTGCAATTAAAGATACAATTAACGAATGTTTAGTACAATATTATATTATTAGGATAAAAATAATTTCTTTAAAAAATTAAAATATCCTTTCAAAATATATTTCTCTGAGCATTCATTATTGTGTTATTATTTATCAGAAAAATAAGAACTTCTTACTAATAAAAATTGTTAAAATAATTACAAAACATTCTAAAAAAGAACTAAAACATTTAATATTTATTAACTTTGTAAATTCTTTAAATACTCCTCAAGATGTTAGTATACTTAAGCAGACGGGAGAAAGTGCTAATGAATCCCTTAATAATTTGGCAACTTTCGATCAAGAGCGGAATTAATTATCTAATTTTTCTAATATCCAAAATTTTCCAATTTTAAATATTGGGATTTTCAAGTTTTATTTAAATATAGAAATTTATATAAATAAAAAAATGCTTTGATTTTTACTTTTTAAATAAATTTCAGTGGTTTTATTACAAAAACTTTTTTTATACCGATTTTAGCGTCAATAAATTTCTATTTTGTTTACGAAATATTATTCTAAATACTAAATTTTAAGAAATAAATGTATATATTGTGTGACGTGTTATAAACATATAATATTCATTTATTTTATGCAAAAAAAATATATAGTTTTTTAAATAATTGTTAAATTTGCAACAAAATAATTATATTTTCAAGCAGGTAATAAAGTGGAAATAATGAAAAAATTAGGAATGCTTAGAGAAACATATTTGTAAAGGATATTTAGTAATTATTTAAACTTTTTTATTTGTAAAACCATTTTTTCTCCTTCAACGCTAGAAAATTTAATACTTTTTTTCTTGTAGGGACGGGAAGGGGATTACGAAAAATAGAAATTCGAATTTGTACAAGTATAAATTTCGGCTAACCTGATGAAAAATTAACATTTATAATCTTTGACAACCGACAACTTTTACCAATTTTAAGTTACCTCTATTTGACCTTGAAAGTTGACCTCAAGGTCAAAATTGATGGTACAGTGAAATGTCCTACTCGGTCCTGGTCAATCTTTGTTGAAACCATTTCTTCGTAGATAAAGCATTTTAGAAGATATTTGGGATTATAGAATAAAATAAGAATGTATAAATGTCCATTAGGAATTTATTATTGAATTTGTACCTGCCTGCTATACATGGGTAATTTGTTTTTTGGATTTTTTCGCGGCAGCCACATCCTTCATTATTTGATTAATATATTTGAGTGGTAGTATATTGGTAATTGGAACTTTCTTTGTTAACGGAGCATAATAAATATTCCTGGTGTTTGCTATTGTAATAAATACGTAATCTACGCCAGGCAGAAAAATAGTTCGGATATTGGGATTGAAAGTTTTAATTTCTCCATCCAATAACACTCCCTGATGCCATATCGATAGCAGAGCACGTGTCGGCTTTTCTTTAGCAGGGTCATGACCGGGCAGTGGTCGTTTAGGTTCGACGCCACCAGAATAAAAGCGAGCCCCTGTACATGTACGTACTAGAACTTCATAGTATTGATAGAATGGTGGGGGTATCCGTGGTCTCATCCAATAGGGTTCTATGAATTCTTCATCAAAGGGCAGGAACCATCCAAAAACATTGTGGTTATTTGACATTTCTATATTAAACGAATTCACCACTTCAGCACCTAATTTAACAGAAATAAATTACCAATTAGGAAGTTTTTCTACAATAGAAACTTTCAGAATACACAATGAGAATCAATCAAAAATTTCTCAAAATTTCTAACTTGAATTCAGAATCTGATATGGCGTAGAAAAAATGCGGCAACAATCTAATGACAATATCAATTTCATAATTCTGAAAAATTTTAAAAAAAGAGTTTCTTATAGGATTGTAAAAAATATTAGGAATAATTCGAGTATTTTAAAAGATATTTAGGACTTTGAGAGATTTGGAAGAAGTCAAGGAATACGTGATACGTTTTCAAAAATGTTTCCCAGTTTGTAAATATTCCTAATCTATTTAAAACGTCTTACTTTTTTAAATAGTACTTTTTTGATTAAGGGCGTAATGAAAGCTTTTACCATGAGTGGAAACTTGCTATCATTTGGGGTCCAGCGATGAAATTTTCCTTAAAGATAAATATAATTTTCTCTATCGGGCATAAAGTTTTAAGTACCGGGCTTAAAGTTACATCATTTCCCGACACGGGAGGCCGGATGTGTGAATTTTAACAGTCTCAAATTATTCTTAAGATCTTGATTTTTAAAATGTTAAAAATCGCTTATACGAAATAAAGATATAGAAGGCGCATTGGACTATGTTCCGCGATAACATGTTTAGTTGTGCGATCGAAGTGTGTGGTACCGCGACTGTAGGAAAAATGTCTGGTGATGCACGGTGAAACCATGAAATTAAGTCTGCCCAAAAACCAAAGAAAGTAGCGTACACGAGAACTTTGAACATGACAGGTCTTAGCGATGAGAAAATAGATAGACGTATACATGATTATAGACGAAAAAAGAGGAAAAGCAAGCCATGAATTAAAACAGGTAAAAATAAAATTAGAGCAAAATAAGAGAAGAAAATACAAAACGACTTTAAAGAAATTAAGAAACTACTTTATATAGCAATGAAGGGAAATAAATGTACAGCATTTATTATTGACGCTTTCAGAGTCCATTTTAGGGGACAATCCGGAGATGGAGATATAGGAAACCACAACTGCGATGCAAAATACAATGATTTAGAAAACGCAATTAAGAAAGTCTGTGCCACTGAGGTTACTGATATAATCAAGAACTTGAAAATCGGTAAAGCTTCCGGGGTAGTCGGTATTAACGCTGAAATGCTTAAACACGGTGGCAAGTACATACCACATAGACTGTGCGATCTTATAACTCTATGCATCGAAATAGAAGAAGTCTTAGATGAGTGAAAAGAAGCGATTATCGTGCCAATATACAAAAGCAATGGAGATAAAAGCGACTGAAATAATTACACAGGGATCAGCTTATTGAGTACTGTAAGTAAAATATACTTAACAATACTTATTCGTAGCGTAATAAAAATGACATAAGAAAAGATTTAGGAAGGCCGAAGTGTGTTTATGCCTGAAAGGTCACGCACGGATAAAATGATAATCTTAAGCTAAGTAACAGAAAAAAGTTTGAGAGTAGGCAAGAAAGTGAAAGATTACGAAGTGAATGGATGGCTCCTGAAGGCTATAATAACAATATATTCGGTTGGCCAATCGAGTGTAAGGGTAAGTGGGAAATTGAGTCACTGGTTCAATATTATGCAAGCTAAGTGTTGCACACTCAGAAAAGGAGCAATTTTCGTATTTCAAGGCATTCATTCTCCTAGCACAAACATCCACATTTGATAAAACCTACTATGATTGTTGCTGCAGATGGATTTATATTGTCTGTATTGAAACCATAATTTTCGGGTTTTCACAACAATGATACAGGGATTTTTGAAAAGGAGCATTAAAGGGAGTTTAGTGCTATGAGGATGCGGTTTCAAAATAGAGACATTTTCTTGATTTACAGAGGATATAGGTTGGCCGTGCCATCGCTAGAGCATGTTGGAATTACTTGCTGTATGCCGGCATTGATCCAGGATGAACAACAGCAATTATCTACTAAAGATGCTAATATGTCTCGGATTGTCACGAAGAATCAATGGATCTATGAGACTAGGAGTGGACATTTTTGTTTCATATTCAAATTTTTTTAAGGAACAATTATTAGGCCTCATCAGCATCAACTTCACGAATTTAAAACCATCGCTGTCGCAATCATTAATAGATTTCACCCACCAATATTTATGGAAGGTGCAACAGCTGAACATGCCAAAGAAGTTATTCGGACAAGCCAAACTACAAACTTATTACAAGCGCTTGCAGAGGTTGAAAATCTACGCATGAGGCGCACTCAGTGTTTTCGACTTCAACAAAATGTGGCTCCTGATTTTCCTGTTCTTGATTTACGATATTCATGAAATATCCCCATTGGTAATTGCAAAGTAAATCCTGCTCCTTCATACACCCAAGATAAACTAGATAGAGATACTGGAGAAAAAATTGAAGTTGTATGAACATGAACGTCCCTCGGCTGATAAGATTGAAACAGTGTTCTCGATTTCGCCGTGGAACGACACATCAAGTCTTTATTTCATACCATGTAGACGATGAACGAGAAATAGAGGCGGACAATATAATCAGTCGTTACTCCTGTACCTGTCAATCAGGAGCCAGGACCTTGGGTATGTGTGCTTTGCTCGACATCATCCAAACGTTAAGTATTCGGACAGCAGGATACTCAACAGAATTAATTATGCAACTGAGCAGCACCATTAAGAGACTCACAAAATGGTGAGTTTGCATTCCTTCCATCTCTTTCCACAAAGACGTGAAACTATCACTCACTGACTTACCCAATTACCCTCACCCTCACTCTCACCCTCAGCCTCACTCTCACCCTCACTTTACTCTGACCCTCACCTTCGCCCTCACTCACCTAATTATTTTCTCTATTTACATGACACACGTACATTCATTCACAATCATTTAGGCTTCCACCTTAACCCACCCCCTCACTTTTCAAACATATGTACATATAAGTAGTCACATACATTATGTATATCTTCCTTATGCGTGGTGTGAGTACCTCAACGGTTTAATATTAACCCTTCATGCTAATTTCACGAACAGCCATTTTCAATGTATTTGGTATGGGGTACTTTTATCTTTCTGGGATTAAAATGCAACTATTCGATTAAAAATTTATTATCCAAGAAATAATTGGTCGTTTTTTATTAAAAAATTCTGAACTTCAGTACAAATTTATTCTTTCATTGATAAAATTGTAACTATTTTGTAGATAATTGAACTATTTTTGCCAAAAACTTATCTTTTGCTGTAAGATCTTTTAGATGATGGATAGGCTAAAGTATGTGGGGCACAGGGATCAAGCAAACCTTGGCCTGAATGCGTGTGGATATGGAGAAAAGCACCTCTAAAAACGGGCTCCCCGGTTTGATTTGAAAATGAGCCTTTAAACGGGCTCTCCTTGTATTCATGATTTTAATACGATAGAAGAGTGTAAAAGCCGAGCTAACAGGGGATTTTCGGATCCCTCGGTCAAGTTTCCTCCCGGACCGTTCTCCAGTACCTTACCGTAACCAAGGAGTTACTAAGGTGTCCTAAACGTCTCTCGGGTACACCAGACGACCTCCCTGAGTAATTAGTCTCACACTTGCATGTGGCGCTCTGCAGGGGTGGATTTTTTATTTCCTTTGACACTCGTGGGAATCCAAATGGAACATGCATAATCAAACTTAAAAGAAGAGGGAGAAAGGGACGTGTCGGAGAGGGAGATTAGCGTGTCTGATATACATAGCCCTTTTCTCCTAATCTGTCTTTTCGGCTAGCCAAACTCAGGCGGTGGCTGTACACGCAATCCTTCAATGCATGATTTTGGTGAATTCCGTCAATTCCTCAAATTCCATCAATTTCGTGATTAGAGTCAATTCGGGGAATTTTCCTTGAATTCTGTAAATGCCATCAATTTCATAAATGCCCAAAATTCTGTCAATTCTGTGAGTACCATGCATTCATTGAATTCCATAAATATGGGGTATTTCGTAAATTCCGTACATTCCTTGTATTCCTTGAATTCCATGAATTCTGCGAAGTTCGCAAATCACAGATATTCCATAAATCCCATAAATTTTGTTAATTTCATGAATTTTGCAAATTGCTTCAATTTCATGAATTCCCTAAATTACGTGCAAATTCCGTGATTATAATTTAATCAGCTAATCCAGGGAATTTAATAATTTTAGTTAATTCTTTGAATTTCGTTATTTCATTAAATTCCAGAAATTCCGTGAATTCATAAATGTCATAAATGTCATACACGCTCTGATACATATATTGGAATAGTGGGCGGTGACTTCACGAATTACAACACTTAACATGTATTGCAATTTCGTCATTTGATTACCATCTTTGCAATTTTACCATACGCTTGTTTTGTAGAAGTATTTTAGAAGTGTTGTAGAAGAACCTCGTTTTCACTTTTTTTTTAAACAATATTATACAAAATTCTTATTAATTTTTATTATTTATTGTGAAATAAATTCCCTCAGTGCACCCCTTAGAACTGTTTTTCCTAAGACAATTAAAAAGGAGAGGTTTCTTTGTGAGATATACTATATTTCGTTCCACCCACGAGGCATTATGTGTGAAATAATACTAGAAGTTTTGGCAAAATTCTTCATTATTCATTTTAGATTGTATTTTAATTTTAAAATTACCTGGCTGGGAAAAAGGTGATGTTCCAGGTCCTTGCGGAGGATCATTTACTGCTTCTATAAGAATAAATTTCGATATTTTTTGTTAATGACATTTTTTTTAAATCATACGAAAATTAATGGCTGAAATAAAGATGCTCTCCATAAAATTTTTTCTTTAAATCCTAACAAAAATGTAATTTTTACCTTTCTTTTTTATCTATATATAAAGGTAATAAAAATCTGATTTGTATAAGCATTCTCAAAATTATTACCAATTAAAAGGTTTTTTTTTATATCATTATTCAAATCGTAAATCCTGTTTATGAAATAAAATTTGCGACTTTAATATGAATAACAATACTGCTATATAAATCAGAAAAACCGGTAACTACATATTGCATGAATTTTGAGACACTGGTATATTTATGAAGTACAAACTCCCTCTCCCATACAATTTACTACTACGAAATTTTCCGAAAGTAATCCCTTTTTCATTGTGATCACCTTGATCTGGTGCAGTACCTTGTGAGTTTTTTTTTTATTTTCTACATTTAGACTATTACATTTTCCAAATAGAGAAAAAACATTGAAAAAAACGTAATGCATTTCTAAAATTGCTAATTCTCAATCCGTTCTTTTTACCAAAATTTAAATAAAAATATTTCTTCACGGAAATTAGAGTAAAAATATTAAGAATTTTACAAAAGAATTTTTGAAAAAAATTAATTCAAGCAAATCCTCAATCTATTCTTTATTGAGAATTAGATTTTTAACAGAAATTTTACTTACTGTATTTTTGGTTTAAAATTTACTTTTTGATAAAAGCTCAACTATTTAGTTGAAAATTGGTAGATTCACAATTCACCAGTTCCAGTTAAATTTTTTTTGACATGTTTCATTTAAATGCTACATTATAACCATCTCATTTTATTATTTTTAATGTTAAGAAAATCTAATTTAATGCGAATTTACTGGAAATTTACTTGTGTATGTTCACGTCGAAAGTTCAGTATACATTTAATTTTTGTAATTCTAATAAGTGCTGGAAGATTGATAACATGAGTAAGAAAAATATTTTTCTCTAAAATAAATTTAAACATACATATAAAAATGAATGGTAATTGGAGCACAAAAAATCCACTTTGTTAATTATACATGAAGATATTGTATTCATTTTGGTCTTTTTCCTACTCTTTAAATTTAAAACCGGAAAAGCGAAATATTTTTCTAAATATCATGCATACTATTTGGCAGAAAATAACCCGAAAATTCCATTTTGTGAGTTAAAAAAGAAGATATTGAATTAATTTCCGTCTTTGTTTACTCTTAAAAATTTGCGAAATAATGTATGTTTAAAGACTTTAATCGACATGTATTGTAACTAATTTGTATACGATTTGCCGATGGATATTTTTATTTAATTCAAAGAAAGTTTTTGGTGATTAAATAATGTTTTTTTTGGATGTACTTGAATTAATACATGAAGAAGAAAAAAAGTATCAATTTACCTTGTAAATAAATGCAATTATCACATGGAAAATCGTAATCAGTAACATTTTTTATTAAAAATTGTGAATTTGTGTTTTTATAAAAATAGAATACATTTTTTATTAGAAAGAAGAGAAAATTAAGTTTCAGCCATCTTTATTTCGCATTGCCATTTGCGCAGATATATTTCTCCAGACTGGCTAGGACTTCCTGTAATACCAGGATGCTATTTTTCCCTTTGGGAACTTTCACACGTTCTTTTGAACCGAATTAAAAATATTCACAGCATTTTTACAATTCGGCGGGGAATGAATTTGGCTTCTTACTTAAATTTTCCATAATAAACGTAATATATGTCTTCAGAGAGCAAAAAAAAGCCAAAAAATCTCCCCTAATCATTCATTTCAATTTGCTTTAGTTACGGTGCTAAGTGGACGGTGCTAATTGCCAGACAGGCAGATAACGAAGAGAGAAGGGACTAAGCAGAACACCAAAGCTCATAAGTCATTGAGAATATACTAAAGATATTGAAGAGCTTTTTGCTTTCCGAGGATTGTCAGGGCGCCACTGAAGCCGCCGCTGGGGGCACAGCATGCGAGAAGGTGGTGATGGTGAGCTTTAAGATGGTCAGGCAGATATCAATAATCAAACAGCTGGCCAGCAAGAACATCTGCGACAAACAGTAAGCAGTGAAACATGAACTGTGCCTGCTGAGGATGCTTCGGCTAGCGTTAGCCATTTACAGCCATATGCACAAAGATGTTATGAGCCTTTATTTTTTGACAGGGAAATGTGGTTAAAGTGTTGAGAGAGAGCATCAAACGCTGGTTTTACTTAAATACGCAGAGTTAGCCTTAAAAATAAATGAGCAGAATCTGGCTGATCAAAATCGCCTAATATCTGTAAAAAGATTGCTTTCGGCTGTTGAAATAGCTGCTATGAAAATGGACGTGGCACAGCAGCTTCCTATCGACGAACTCTCTATGGAAGATATGGGAAACGGAAACTTTATTGAAGCTGAAGGCATATGTGCTAGGGCTAGTAAGCATCATGTACCGGATCAAATAGAACAACATTTGGATATTAATAATGTGGATGTAGATAGTGAAATGCCAGAAAAACAACAGCAGCTTTAAGGGAATTTCGTTCATGCTATACTAGAGTTCAGATATGTAGAACCAACACTAAGGCATTCTCTGTCCAAAACGAATGTCACACATGATTTGCGTGTGCTAATAGAACACCTTAGAAGCAAGGTTTTACCTACGCATTTGAACGTAACAGAAACTGCGTTACAGGTGCAAACTCTAGTATACTGTGCAGCTCTGGCAACCGCTAGAACGTTGGAGTGTAGAACTAGGCCTGCAAATGCAGCTTTCGCCTCCATGGACGATCAGTTTGGATATGGATGTCAGCACAGTAAGGTGCAAATTTTGTATATTAACTCAGTATAAAAAAGGAAATAGAACCAGAAAGCTCATAAACCATATTAGTAAAATCATTTACCCTCGGCACATCGAGACATTAACAACATCAATAATGGATGAGAATATGGATTTTCAACGGCAAAGACTTGATGTTCTTTCTGCCACACTGCGTCGATACATGAAAAGTAGTGCACGAAGGCAACAAAATCAAAAATTTCGAACGATGAAAGAAGACTACCGTGTACTGATTTTAAAGCAAAAAAAAAACCAGCAAGACACCAAAGTCACTCAATTGGAAGATATTACTAATTACTGTTCTGGTATTTGAGGAATATTGAACAGATGCAATTTGGACACTGCGTGGTTTAAACTGAAGACAGAAAGAGCAGGCAATAGCCCTGATTGAACACCCTGATCTATTGCCAAACTATTGCACAAAATCCATCTGATTTTCGACCGATAGCTTGTCTTCAAAAAATTAATAAATTTCTTACAGATATCATTGCAGATAATGTATATTATCATTGCGACGCAAATGGCATCCTTAGAGAAGGACAAAAAGGATGTTGTAAAACTCGCGAGGCTGTTAAGATCTGGCCACATCAGACGCTGTTGACTATTTGCTTAAAGTCTTAAAACTTTACAAGATCTGCTCACGCATTGTTGACGTTCCATGTCATGCGATGAGGTACAATAAGGGCAATGAGGTTGTTATTTCGGCAGCACGCATTGTACACGCAAGATGCACTGAACATCTTGAAAATTTAGGAGTCAGCAGGGTATTGGCAGGAACTCAGAAGGCGGTTTTATTAAACGCATGTCTTATTCTAAAAAACATTCTTGACCAACATGAAACAAGCGACCGAAAAACTGTGGAGAAGCAGATGGTAGCTTAAAGAAAGCATTCAGGGGTGACTCGTCTCACCTCCAACGCTCGCTTACTGCAGCATCATCGCAGGATGATTCAAGCATCGTATTAGATTAACTAATGACATCCTGATTTCATCAGTCACTTGACTTAGTCCGTGACTATGATGTATAACCGGGTTCACCCGAGTACAAGTTTTGTATAAGCTAAGTTAAAGTGTTTAGTTTGAAGGTTTGGTTAAATCAATTTGTGAAGAATTAATTTTTTAGGATCTTTTTGATTTAAAGATTCTCCTTTTTGGGTAGAAAAATAATGGTCTTGTTTTGAAATTTTATTTTTTTTTGGGTAAGAATGCATCAGGTTCGTAGGAAATTTATTTTTTGCAAGAAAGTTATATTTTTTGTTTCAAAATTTAATTTTTTTAGAATAAATTCGTCTTTTAAATTCAAGTTTCAACAATTTTGTTAAACTTTTATTTTTTCCTGAAGCGAGAAATGTTTTATTTGTTGAAAGTTCGTCTTTTTGGTTTCTAATTCCTTTTTTAAAAATAAATTAAATGTTTATTATTTGAAATACAAACAATTCTTATTTTTTGTTAAATTTTTAACACAGTGGTTCCAATATGCAATCAACGAGATAAATTTCAAAAAAGTGACAATATTTAACTGCATTATTGTGAAAGTGGAAGTGGGGTATATTATCTCGACAAACATAACGTGTTTGCAAGCTGCGATTCAAAATTCATATTTGATTGTTGGAAAGTCAACAATATGTTATAAATGTTGAATATTTTGTCAAGGATGACTAATTCAGTTAAAATTCAATATTTCGTTACAATTTTATATGCTTAGGATCTTACTCATATCCTTTGTCTCTGTCCTGCGATTTTGGGGAAACATGCAGCACCCAGAGGCAGTTGGTGCATCAATGAGTGATAAGCCAACAGCGTGGCTGTGGTCCTCTTCTTATGGAGAGCGCAATGGGATCACGCTTAAGGCTTGTAAGAAGACGCAGCTTCATCACTCAAGCGTCAGTGGCTGTTATGCTCTTAACCCAGAATAATTATAATAATAATAATAATTATTATTATTATAATTATAATAATAACCAGAGAGCCTTGGTGGCAGAGAGCCTCGTTGGCTCCGCTGGGTAGACGCTCGCACTTCCCCTCAGAGTCTTGGGGTTCGATCTCTGAGCCCGTACCTCTGGAAAATTTTTATATGTACCTTTACCGAGGTTTAGGTGGTTCGGAACCCACCTTAAGCTGTAGGTACCTTCATCCGTACACTTGAATGCAACCTAGTCCGTCATTGATGGGGTGAAAACTAGGGTTTGTCCAATATGTTGAGAGCACGCTGCTCGCAGCAGAGCGATTGAAAATAAATTAAATATTTATTATTTGAAATATAAACCATTCTTATTTATTGTTGAATTTTCAAAACAGTGGTTCAACATGTATTGCAATTTCGTCATTTGAATACCATGTTTGCAATTCTACCTTACGCTTCTATTGAATTTAAAAGTATTGTAGAATTCAAAACATTTTTAACAGTGCTCTATATTATATTTTAACACGCAAACCCCGTTTGCCCTACTTTGAAACGATATTATGCTAAATTGTTATTCATTTTTATTATTTATTGTAACAGAAATTCTTTCAGCGCATCCCTTAAAAGTGTTTTTCCCAGGACCAATAAAAAACGAGAGGTTTCTTTGAAAGATATACTATCTTTAGTTTCACCCACAATGCATTATGTGTGAAAAAATACTAGAAGTTTTGGTCAAATTCTTCATTATTCAATTTAGATTGTATTTTAGTTTTGAAATTACCTGGCTGGGAAAGTGCTGATGCTCCGGATTCTTGTGGAGGTTTAGTTGCTGCTTCTATAAGAAGAAATTTAGTTGTTTTTTGTTAATGAAATTTTTTAAAGAATACCAAAATTAATGGCCGAAATAAATATGCCCTCCACAAAAATTCGTTCCTTAAATCCAATCAAAAATTTAAACATGTAAATTTGCCGAAAATCGAACCTGTTCTCAATATTTTAATACAATATAAATTAAATTTTCTATAATAAATGTTCAGAGTGAATAATGAAACTGACCAAAATGATTTGATGAAAATGTATTATCATTAATGTTATTTTTACCTTTATGTTTTATCTATATTTAAGGGTGTTAAAATTTTGATTCAAATATGCATTCTCAAAATTATTACCAATTAAAAGTTGGTTTTTTGTATCAATATTCAAATGATAAATTCTGTTTATGAAATAAAATTAGCCAGTTTAATATGAATAACAGCACTGCTGTATAAATCAGAAAACCCGGTAACTACATATTGTATGAAATTCGAGATACTGCTCCATTTAGATATTAAAGAAAAATCAACACAATAATTGAATTTTCAAAAAAATAGTAAAATTTTTGCCACAACATTTTGGTTAACTCAAGAGATGCAACTTTTAGAAAATCCTAATGAACTGGTTCACCTTTCGCCCGAATAATTCAATTTTTAATTGAAAAAAAGTCAGCCAAAAATGAAATATTTACATTTTTATTACCAGTTTCAAATTTGTAATAAACAAAAATTACATTTTTAACACAGTAGTAGAATTTCAAAAAATTAACAAATATTCAACTGCAATATGTGAACTTGAAGGTGGGCTACATTATCCCCACCGACATAACGTGTTTGCAAGTTACGATTTAAAATGAACAGGCAAGAATTATTTTTCCCATGTTTTCCAACGGGATTTAAAATTGCTTAGAGGGATTTTAAAAGTGGTGCAATTTCTTTTCATTTCAATGAGCTGCTTTATCGAATTCATGATACTTGTCTTAATTTATTTTGCACTTACCAATGAAATTAGGCAGCATCAGGGTGGACAAAAAAAGCGAAAGCATTCTGACTTTCATCAGATGCAGGAACAATTTATCATCAAAGAATTTTAAAAACATCTTGACTGATAAATATTCTAGTGTGTCGTGTATATATACTATTTTGAGATATTTGTGTTTTCCTCTTTCCGAGCATAGAGCGTAGTCTTCGTACGTGTTTCACCTTGCTACATTGACAGAAAACTTAAATATTTAGTTGATGCTTAAAATATTTGTTAAAAAATTCACCTTTTTATTTCATTTTTAAATTTCAATATTACCGTTAAAATTTTATATGCTCGAGTTAAAAAATTATCTGCTTTTTTAGATAAGTCGCATTCTGTTTGTAGGTTTAAATATTTAATTTACAATTTATTTATTTTCTAAAATGTGACTTTTGTTTCTAAATTTATCTTTTTAAGTTTATTATTATTAAAAATTGAACTATTTTAATTAAACTATTAATAATACTTTAATTAAACGTAATACAATGTATTAAGTTAATACGTTTAATACGTTTGATTAAACTATTAATGATAATAATAATATTAATAATTAATGATATTTGGCCTAGGGCCAAATTTTTCAACTTATCTAAATTACAAAAATAATTCGAATAGCTTCTCAGATTTATTTAATTATTTCATCAATCATTATTATCAGGCCTAAAGATTTCTCTAAAGCTATAATAACGCAATCACTTTGAATTTGTCGAAATATCTTTGTCAATGCCAAACAAGTAATGTTTTCTTGTTTTTGAGTGAATATGCATGTCATCAAATTAATATGAACCACCCGGATCTGCGTGAACTGTATCCAATCTGATCAGCTGATGTTAAAAATAATTTTTCCTGGAATCAAAATC
Organism: Druon quercuslanigerum; assembly: GCA_010014905.2. Lineage (NCBI taxonomy): Eukaryota > Metazoa > Arthropoda > Insecta > Hymenoptera > Cynipidae > Druon > Druon quercuslanigerum. The sequence goes on from JAAAKG020137782.1 coordinate 23,445, forward strand.
TATTTTAAGGCCCCCTAACAAATTCTAAATGATTTTTTATTTCGGAAAATTAATGTGTAAACAACATGTAAAAACATTCGTAAATATTTTGAAAGATTAAAAAATGCAGCTTTTTTAGAATTTTCAGTCTAATACAAAAATTAGAGAACAATTTTATTCAACTTCAAAAATAGTTAGAAGTTACTAAAAAATGTTAAAATAATTTAAATTTCGCAATCAACTTCTAAAAATAAAAAAATTAAATTCAAATTTGTGATGATTTGTAGGCTCTTTAAGAATACAAACAGGACTGAACGTGTCAATAAATCATTATAAATTTTTTTAAATGATTATAGAATGTTTTTAACAGATTTTAAAAGCAGTTTTTTTTGTCAAATAGGAAAACATTGGCCGATGAGCTCTGATGTTTCTAAAATAGCTTTCCTTTTAATATTTTAAACATAAATATTATTGCAAACCATTACTGTCAGAAATCATTTCTTCAGTCTTTGACAGATAATTTTTTTTTAGTTTTTTTTATTTTATATTCATATAATATAATAATGTTTATTCGGCTAATATTGCAAGAAAATCTATTTTTAAACATAAGGGGTCATCGGCTAAAATTTTTTTATTTTACAAAAAAAAAATGTTTTGAAATATTCGAAATATTCGAAACATTTTATAGTAGTTTTAAATGTTGTAATGCTTGTCTTTTTTAAGGTAATTAAATTCAATTCAATATCTTAAAAGCTTTCGAAAAAAAGCATTTAAAAAATGGTGTAAAATCTTTAAAACATAATTATTTGCTTCGTGTAAACTATAAAATACGTATCTAAATTTTTTATTGTAGATTGATATATGTAAAAGCCAATTTATTCTGAAACCCACAGTGGGAGTCTGTAACCCATACGTGGCGCGTCCACAGGCGGCGGATAGGGAAATGCTCGCTGGAAACTAAGGGTAGGGCTGAAATAAAATAGGCCTCGCGGACCAAACAGACTGAGTGAAGGATACACCGAGAAAAAACCAACCAGGTTTGGGTGTTAACAACCGTGCCGAGGACTGCAAGGCAGCAGGGTATGGTATTCCAAATGGTGCTTGTAGGATATTAGGTCGCCTCGTAGAGCATTCAGACCTTACCCCCGCATGCGGGGCTCTGCGAGGGTGGACTCCTATTTCCCTAGCTACTCGTGGGAAAAGCATGGAGAGTATTAAAACAAATAAAGAGAGGAGTTTGGTGGTCCTTTGGACGTGACGGAGGAAGGGGACAGACCAGTGAACAAGAGGGATGTAGCGAAGATGGAGGTAACACTCTCAGAACAGCATCATCGGCTCATAAAGTTACAGGAGAAAATTACGAAACTGCTCTATAGGGACCTTATCGAGAACGGAGGCAGAACTGCCAGGAAGAGAGTGTGGAGCAGAAAGGAGAATGCTGAGGCGAGGAAGAGCACAAGTTAAAACGACACTCAGACTGAAGAAGATGTGATGGCTCCCACTTCCGACGATCGAAAACGAGAGAGGGAGACCACCCTGAGTCGAGTGGAGACGAGATCTTCCAAGCCAAGAATGAAGAAGCCGAGGACTCAGGCTGAAATAAACAGGCTGAAAGAAACGGAGAACCTTCTTCTTGTGGTTCCCGGAAGTAGAAGAAGATGCAGAGGCGAGCACGACCCTAGGTGGTCCTTATTAAACCAAACGAGGGTATGAGCTACGCGGAGGTTCTCAAGGACCTTAGGCAGAAAGTGAAGCCTGACGTCCTTGGCGTAAAAATAAAGGGGGTCAGGCAAACTAGAAACGGAGGTGTCTTTATGGAAGTGGAACCTGCAGAGAAAGGCAGAGCCGAGCTGTCGGCTGCTATTAAGGTGGCTGTTAGCAAAAGAAGTCGGGCAAGTGAGTCACTTAGGTAGGAAATATGCTGGAGAGATAAGGGTGATCCTCACGAAAAGACCCTCTAGAGTCAATCTGAAGGCTTTCATGTAGCTACCAGAAGAGATAACAGCAAGACTTTTGCGCACAGGACAACTGAAGGTGGGATGGGTGTCTTGTCGAGTGCGCAAGAAGACGGAAACGCTACGGTGCCTAGGCTTTGGCTACATAGCAACAAGGTGTGAGTGCCCAGACCGTTAAAGGGCCTGTTTGGGATACGGCAAAGAGGGTCATAGGGCTGCAACGTGCAAAAGCACACCGCAGTGCTTCCTCTGCACCGCAAAAGATAAAAAGCCCCGGACAAATTATCATCCGGGGACGATGCGGTGCTTGGCGTATAGGCAGGCTGCCTCGTTGAAGAAGCCTCCCGGACGCGCAAGTTAATAGCGTAGTTGGGCAGGTCCGATAACAAGCATAGACCTGTAGAAGGAGCCCAATCTGGGATAAAAGAGGAAAGCTGAGACGCAGGTAAAGGAACAGTACCCCCCTGAAGTAATGCGAAAGCGGTTCCGGGGGGGGGGGGGGTCATGCCGCGGCGAAAGGATGGTGGTTTTTGGGGGGTCCCTCGTCGTACCATTCTAGGGATCCCTTAAGATCTTTTTCTTTCTGCCCGGTATTAAATGGAATCGATGACAACGACGTTGACATTTTGACTGTTTCATTTTAATATTTCCGAAACAGCAGACAGTAAAGGTGTTGTTTGATATTCAAGTTTGAAGTTTAAGTGTAATAAGTATTGATTTTATAATCGAAGTTTCTTCTTTGTCGCAAATTAATATTTATACTTTATGAGATGTATTTGGTTTTAGTATTTTAAAATAACGCGTATTGAAGCAGTTTTTCAATATTGTAGTACAAAACAGTATTTAAAATATTTAATTATAATACTTTTAAAAACATGCATATTTAGACGAATCTTAAATATTCGTTAAACTTTGTAAAGAAGTATGCGTCGTGTACGTAGGTTAAGGATTTTATGTAGTAAGTAATTTCTTGCAAGGAAATAGAGTGGAATACCATTTAAAATCTTCTTCCCTGTAATGGCAAAAATAAATTTGTTTACTTATTTCCCTAATTACGCACATAGTCATATTGCCACGGCACTTCCCTTGAAGGAGTCAGAAAGTTATTTTGAAGGTTATGTCAATCGCTCTCAGGAACATTCGCAATAGCTGAGGGTGGTAGATTTACGAATTCTTCATTTTGCATGTGTTCTCTCTATTGGCCAGGACGGAAAAGACCATTCTGCTCCCAGTCAGCAATCCTTAGGGGACAGTAAAGTACTGCCAATAATCCAATCTTGCGTACGAGCCATATAAAGCACTAACTGAATCAAAGCGTGCAACAAATTGCGATAAAATTTCTTTATTATGAGACTTGAGACTTTATGCTTAGGTGAAATAACAGTGCTTCTTGATAAACTAATAATTTTGATTGGCGTAACGGGCCACCAAGACGCATAATTCCATTACGATTAATAAATGGATTAATCCTTTTTAAAGGAGACTTAGTCGTGAGTCATTTTCCTGCCTTAAGCGAATCAATCTCGCAACCGAAAGTCTGTGCCAGGTCATAGCGTACTTAGAATAAAAAAGATTCACGGATCACATTAGCAGATTAATATTTGGAAAAAACAATTCCGTCTTCGAAAGCCTGGAATGCACGCAAAACATAAGCTGTAGTACGACGTAAATGAGCCTACGATGACTATCGAACAGTGAACCTCGATTGACAATTACTTTCCTTCTTAGTTGTTGCTGGATGAGCAGAGATTAGATTCCTTCTGCACCGATTCGATTTTATCCTCGTTGCGCTTAGGCTAAGCCTCCGTAGAACTGGAAAGCCAGGCTGGAGCTTCCCACCAAAGGAGGAAAGTTATCAATTCATCCGCTAAAAGGTCGCGCGAGGCGCAATCAACATGGTTTTGTCGAGATGATACGTGATTTTAGAAATCAGAAGGCAATTTAGATCTAAGCAAGATCTAATCCGCGTATATTACTTGGAAATCCTATAAACGAAAAATACGTTGGAATATAAGTCGTAAGTTGCGGAAGCACAAATGCTTGAGTCGTAAGCGTTGTCGCAGAAGACTTTGGCTTTTAATCATTACTGAAAGAGAATGATACACTTGTTAAAAACCTTTAGCTCCTATACCTAAACAGTAACAGCACACTTCTTTCGCGGAATGTAAAATAATTGCACGTCAGATTTTGGAAGAAAGGCAGCTTCAGATCATTGATCTAAGGTTGCGCGGACATAAACACGGCGACCGTTAGGCGCTTCTAAGACCACTCGAGTTGTTGCTAAAAAAGCAGCTCGGCGATTTTTTGTCGTTCCGTGAAGATGAGTCAAAATCGTATTCACATCTTTAGCTTACCCAACATTTTATCCAATGGAAGTTTTTGATTGCTGTAACTTACCTCGATAGACTTTTCGATTGAAAATGTTTAAACATTATCTGTGAACATACCCAAAAGAAAATTATTAACATTTTTCATAACCAAAATTATAAACTTTAATTGCTCTAAAAGCTAAAGTATAGTTTTATGCTTATTTGTTTGAAATTTTAAGTTAAAAGTACCAAAAGTTTCCAATTAAAGTGACTTTAAGTCGAAAAATTTGAGAATTTTACGCTAAGAAAAAAATGTGTTTTTTTTTTTAATTATTTTAAAAACGAAGGCAGTTAAATCATTTTTCCGTCATAAAAAAGATGCCCAATTTAATTCTTTATAATGATATGTACTTGAAACATTAAATTTCAATACTTCAAAGAGGCAAAATCATCTGCTCTGATGCAAGAGTTATTTCACTGCTTCATGAAAAAGATAATACAATCAGGAAATATTATGAGTCTGCTTCAGGTGGACATAAAGGTTCCTTAAATTTTTTTTCGACACTAAGATTTTCACAAAAAATCAAATGGTTAAACCTTCAACCTAAAAAGTTTATTCTTAACAGAATCCAAAAAAAAGAAGTTTACAACAAAAATAGGCAAATCTTGAACCAAATAGTTTCATTTAGAACCAAAATAAGTAATTGTCAACAAAACAGATTAATTTTATGCAAAAATAGGCATATTGAACAAAATTATTGCATTTTCTACCAAATAGTGAAACTTCAAAAAAACAAGAATCATTTTCTAACCAAAAAGACACATTTTATTACAAAATATTTGAATCCTTAATCAAAACAAGTTGATGTTCAACCAGAATACTTAACCCAAAAGGATGAATTTTTAGCGAAAAAATTAGATAATTAATCAAATATTTGAAAATTTTCAACTAAAAAAGACACGTTTTTATCATAAAATTAAATGGTTAAATCTTCAACTTGAAAAATTAATTCTGAACACCAAAAGAAAAGAGCTTTTCAACTAGTTCACTTAAACCAAAATAGGGGAATTTTGAACAAGATAGTTTTATTTCAAACGAAAATGTGTAATTGTTAATAAAAAGATTATCCTTTAATACAAAAATAGAAATATGAAATTCAACAAAATTTATCAATTTTCTACTAAATTGTGCAATATTAAACAAATAAGAATAATTTTCTGTCCTTGAAGACCAATTTGCAACAAATAGAAAAACATTCATGTTTCATAAAATAATTAAATTTTTATTTGTACAAAAAGTAGTTATAAACCAATCAATTCAATCAATTAGTTAAAAATTAACATTTGAAATTAAAATTCGTCTTTGTAGGTTTATTATTATTATTAAAAATTAAACTATTTTAATGGAAGTTAAATTATTTTGTGTAACGTTCAAATATGTGTTTAAAAACTTACTTTTATTTGATCGAAAATTTGTATTTTTAGAATAAGAATTCGTATATTTAGGTAGAAATAGTCTTTAAATTCGACAAATTTATAATACCTAGGGCCAAATTTTCTAAATTATATAAATTAAAAAAATAATTTAAATAGTTTCTGAACTTTATTTAATTATTTCTTCAATCATTATCATCAGGTCTGAATATTTCTCTAATTCTATAATAACGCAATCACTTTGAATTTGTGGGAAAATCCTTGTGAATAACAAACAAGTACGGTATTTCTCCATGAGACTTTATTTACTCGTTTACATTAATTTTTGTGTTTCCTTGTTATTGAGTAAATATGTATGCAATCAAATTCATGTGAACCATCCGGATCTGCGCGAACTGTTTTATTTTCTTTCAGAAAAGAAATTTGTAAACAATATATAAAAACATTTTTAAATATTTAAAAAAATTCGAAAAGTCAGCTATTTTATAATTTTGAAAATCTTATCCAAAGTTTTGAGAACAATTTTGATCAATTTAAAAAATAGTTAGAAGTTCCTAAAAAAATGTTAAAATAATTTAAAATTTGCAATAAACTTCCAAACTTGAAGAATTAAATGCATATTTGTAATTATTTATAGATTTTTTAAGAATTTTAACAGGACTGAACATGCCAAGAAAATTGTCTTAAGATTTCCAGGAAAATTAATTTTTATTTTGTAAACTATATTTTTATAGAATATTTCAAAACATTTTCAAACATTTCCAAATATTTCAAAAATTAAGCGATGAAATGATTACTGTCAGGAATCTATTCTTCAGGCACTTAAATATTCGATTATATAATTAATTTTTTAACAGAACAGTTTCATTTTTAATCATAAAGTTGTACACATGAAGTTATAAATTTTAAATGTACATTTTTAGTAGAAAATATTCGTTTTTTACTAAAGAGGATAATTCTCAACCATATAGTTAATTTTCTACCAAATTGTTGAATTTCCAACCATGAAATATGAATTACGAAGACAAAAATGACTTTTATATAGAATTGTTGAATTTAATAAAATAAAAAAATTTGCAACAAAAAAGTAATATTTAACGGAATTTTCAAGTTGTAAACCAAATATTTGAATTTTCTGCTAAAATGCTGAATTATTCAAATCGAACCTTTTACATTTAGAATAAAATTTTAACAACAAAAAGAGCAATTTTCAACAAAATTTTTGAACAGAGAGGATCACTATTAAACAGAGACAATTTTTAAACAAATGTAGAATTAGTTAAATATGCAGTTCAAATAACTGGTTTTAAGGTAAGAGAAAAAAAGATGAATATGAAAGCAAATTTTTTAGTTCTAGATTAAAAATATTATTTTCTACCGTAAATATAATTTTTTAATTCTTTGTTCAAAAAATTATTCTCTACTCAGACAAACCCGAATTATTATTATAAGAAGGAAACAATTTTTTACAAGAAAGTGCAATTTTCAACCAGGGCGGATTTTCCAGTTGAAATAGAAAAATATTTTAACGAAATTTTAAAATTTCAAAATAAAAAATCGACTTTCTAAGACAACAGGTAAATTAAAAAAAAAGAATTTACAAAAAAAATTTTATTTTCTACAAAAGAGTTATATTTTATATCAAAAATTATTTTTAAATAAATAGTTGAATAGGAGAATTTTTAGTAAATCAGGATCTCTTTTTGAAAAAAAATGTTTTGAAGCTTCTGAAAAACAGTTGCACGTTCTACAAAAAATTTATTTTGATCATATAGATGAATATAATTATAACTTGTAGTACTTATTTATAGTTAAATATAATTAAGTTATATTTTCTTTACTTTTAATTTATTTGCATTTTTTAAATTATTAAGAACACAAAAGTAAAATACTACTAAATGGTAATTACCTAATATATTTATTTATTAATTATATTTATTTATTAAGTTTATTTTATCGGAGATTCAAATTGAAGAATGCAAAATTTAACAATATTAAATGTTTAGTAATTGGAACATTAGAAAGTCTTTAGAAAGAATCCTATTTACCATGATTTACCCATTGAACCTTTTCCACGCGTGTTTATAGGGTCCCAAAATTATTACTAATTATAATAATTAAAAAATGTTAAATTTATGTCCAATTTGAATCAAAATAAGGATATAGTCCATTGATGAAAAATAAACTTTATAATTTAGAAATAAACATTATGAAATTGGTATGTCTTTGAAGATAAATGGTCTTATTTTTACATCTAGGTCTTTAAAATTAAAGAAATTTCAAAAGTAAATTATGAAAATTATAAAATTTTAATTTCTATAGATAAAAATCGCCACAAGTTTATTCTAAATTGCAGGAATTTTAAACAATGTAATTCTTAAGTATTATTTAAAATATTTGTGAAATTTTAATAATTTTGAAGAATCAGAATAAATTTTTAATTCCAAATCTTTCAATTTAAATCGCTTTGGAATGTAAATCATAAAAATTGCAGAATTAAAAAATTCAAATCCTAGAACTTGCATCAATTTTAATCTTAAATTTTCAAAATTAAAAGCTTTTTAAGTTTGAAGATTAAAAATTTGAACTTTTAGAAATTTGTACAGGTAAAATTTAAAATATATCTATTTCGACGATTCGTAATATAAGATTTTCAAACTTTAAACATGTATAAATCAAATTTTATAAACTATGATGATTTAAGTGATTTTTAAGATTATATTTAAACTATGTTCTCAAGATTCATATTTCAAGCATATGTAAATTTCAACTTTTTTGGGTACGGTTTCATTTTTAAGATTTGAAATTAAAATCTATTTAATATTGTACATTTATTATTGCAAATTCTTCAATTGTGTTTAAATAAACTAGAAGCTTTGCAAGAATTTCAAGTTACTTTAAGCAGTGAATGTCAATCTTACAAGCTACTATTTTAATGATTTTACGATGTAATGGTAGATTCAATTAGATCCTTTTTTAAAATCTTCCATAACACTGCGTGAATTTAAAAAATGCATGGAAATCTCTTTTTCGTATACTCATTCTATTTTCCTAATAGATAATATATCTCTTCAATGAACATTTAAGTATTGCTGTTTTTTCTTACAGAAGTAGGAAATCAACAACCGATGACTTTGAAGGATTTATTTCCTGGATACAGCGGTATCATGCCAGCGGTCGAAAGATTGAGTCTTGAACAGTTTCATGAGTACCCCAATTACGAAAAGTATGGTAATAAGTGTATCGGCTGTCATAAATATGATTTCTTAAAAAGAGGTCATATTATATTTGGATATCTATATTATCATAAAATTAAAGACATATATTATCTGTTTGGCAGAGAAAATGTATTTATCGCATATGACACGAACGGAACAGTGTGGTTTAATATTCCCCGTGAATTATCTGAGACATTGCGTTCAAATCGTCTTTATGAGTATGTTACCGCGCGCGATCGAGCTACTTTTCTAAACAACTTATCAACAAAGAACCTTCCGGGATACAAAGCAGCGCACGTTAAAGCATGCCAAAAGGCGAATGATGAAACAGACGCCGTAAAACGACAACAAAGACGTCTTCTAATAAGGATAAAAGATAACGAAATTCAAGTCGGCGTTCGAGCAATCCAGGCAGTATACACTAAAGAATATTCAGATGAATTTGCGCGGCAATTAGTCCTGCATGGAGAATATTATTTATATGGTCATAGAGTAAGCCCCAAAAAAAGGCAATGATTAGATAATGATTCAGATGACGGCATAACAAACATAAATTTTCAGGTGATCCACATTGCTCAAGAGTCTCCAAACATAGAATCTTACAACACTGAAATTTGCTGAAAAATCTTTAAATTTTCTCTTCCTGAAGATGCAATGTTAGTTATTCCGCAATTAGTTATTACTTATACATAAGTTATTCCGTTTATTTAGAAAAATCATTTTGTTAAGAATATTTGTTCAGTTAGCGATGTGCGTTTGCTTCAAACTTTTCGATGAATAGTTTTATTGATGTTACAAATGTTATATAAATAAGAAAAAAATTGTTTGTTGAATTTGTAAGGTATTTTTAAGTGCGAGAGGTCAAATCATCCTAAATAAAACATTAAAGTATAAATCTAAATGCTATTTCAGCTAAACTAAAACCTTCAGCGCTAATAGGAAGAGAGTTGTAATCTTGGTTGATCCGTAACTCTCCTTTAAGAATATTATGGGTATAACCGACTTGTGAAAAATAAGAACTTCCTTTAAATTCGAATCATGAAGATCACACTAATAAAAACACTTTTGTAGACATGCTTCCCTAAGCGAGGCGAAGCTTTTTACAATTCAGCGTAGAAGGAAAAATTCCTTAAATACACTTTTCTCTTCTTACTATTACTTTATACTATATCTGTAAAATTAAAAAGATGCTCTAGTTACAAGGGAAGCTTTTAATTATAATTTAATGTAATTCAATATTTTAAATAAAACAATTTCATTAAGCAATTTTGTCTACATTGAAATTCCAACATTTAAATTCCTATGTTTCTTCTTATTTAGTATGCTGTTTTTTGTACTGAGAAATTTTCCATTGCATTATTCTGATAGATCGTTAGTCAACGTCAGCCTGCGGCTTTTAAACTATAAAAGACGAAACTTCAACAAGTAAAGAATTGCCAATCAAGAATGTAAAAAACATCAGTCCATTTTTCGAAAATTTGAACCACTATTCCCGTCGACCCACCCCAAGATGCAACATTGTCCCCTCCATCCACCATCATAGACCAAATTTTCTATCATCATCTTTACCCCAGATGACAACTTTTTAAGTACTTATTTTTAAGGCCTTAATATTGCACATTGCACTGACTTTTTTTAATTTGTGTAGAAAAATTAGTATTGACATTCTCTAAATATTGCAACACAATATAAACTTTTTAATAAGTTTTAATGAGAAAAGTCCAGGGGAGACTGTGAAGACTTGACAAACCCGCGCGATTAGATATAATGTAATTAATCAATTTTTGTTTAATAATGTTTGTATGTAACGTACGTATGAGAATCAAAATTGGTAGTTCTGAACATTCTAAACTTTTAAAAAAAGTATAAAACTTTATTGCTAAATTTCAGTTCTTTTACATATACTAATATTTGATATATATTTAAAGATTGCGCGAAGTGTGAAGTATTTTGAATTTTGTTTTCAATTTTCAGTGATTTCATTAAAATTAAAGTGAATTTAGACATTAACGAACTTTATAAGTATTTGTGCCGATAAAACATAATTCTTAAGGCCGAAAAAATTTCCATCAGAATGAGTAAATTCGAGTGAGCAGTATAACCGGGTTTTTCGCGGCCTAAAATGAAATTCCCGTTATTGCAAAGAAATTAATACGTAATCAATTAAATTAATTAAATTACCGTCGGTTACTCTAAAAAAAAAATTTAAGAAACAAAGGGAAAGTTCCTAACCTGAAAGATAAAAAAAAGGGGAAGGGTGTAGGGTTCAAAAAAAATACAAAATTTCGGTAGGCCAGTTATATTCGTTATCAATAGAGTTCATACGTTATTCTAACCACCGCCTGGTTTAGACACTTTCGAAATAAGGTAAGATTAAGCGAACTGACTCTACATTCGGAAATATACAAAAAGAAAAGGAGCCCACAATCTCACCATTTTAGGTTTCAGAGTCCCTTCGACAAGCTAAAAGTGATCATGATACATGCTTTTATTCGAAATCTTACGCGGACTTAACCTTTTTGGCTGGGCACTCGTGATTTTAACCTAAGCTACTATCATTACGGCTCAAGCACACTTGTAAAAGAAACACGCGCGGCACTTAGGGTTGGAACCCCATGGTCGAAACACGTGGCTACCCAGATCGGAATTATCGAATTAATCAAGAGTTAATGGGTTCGCCCATGTGACCACGGAACTCGCCAGAATCTAAAACAAACTTGGTACCTCTCTTCTCCGTCTCATGTCTTCCTTCAATTTCGCCAGTGCCTCCGAGATATAGTTGGGTTCGTCGGAATCAGTCATCTTCACAAAAATTTACGGTGGTAATTATTCTTACTGGTGTACTTCCGAAAGGTCAGAGCGAGAGTGCCAGGTCATGGTTCCTCCCGGAAGTTAGTTTCGTCCGAGATTCCATCGTCGAAGACTCTAACCAATGAGCGAGAACGCCCAGATCACGTGGTCCGAAATAACATGCTATGCAAATATGCAAAGTCGTACGTACAAAGGGGTG